>VZRU01013595.1:20300-41034 GCA_013398155.1 Pedionomus torquatus | reverse complement strand
CGTTTTACCTCAAACCAGGACAGGCATAAAACCCAAAACCTCCTTCTGCCATCAAAGCCCAGTAATATTGACCTCTCCAAATAACTGCTAGTATTGCGGCTGGGTTAGTTCGTATGAAACTGCTACCTGTACAGTTGTAGAATTTACATTTGAAATATCAACTGCTTGAGAAACTTCAAACTCAACAGGGAGACTCTGAACTTCCAAGTGTTTTCTTCTTTTTCCATTAAATCAACTAGATAAATAGAAGACATCAGCTCTCCCTGGTCTCCTGAATGCTAAAGGTTATACTGGCATTGATACGTACCGCTATGGGAAGTAGACTTGATAAAACATGTAGGAAGGATTTTGATGACTGAATTCCTGCATATGAGTGTATACTCCCATTTCAGCTTTCCCAAGTTCAATATCTCTGTGTTCCCTTCCTGCATTCAGCAAGGCCTGAGTTCCCATGTTCGGCATTCTGGTTTCAATGTCCAAATCATCAGATCACAAGCTGAGGAAAGGAACGGACTTTGCCTCTGAAAATCAGGCTCTCTTAAGTGCCTAAAAGCAGTTGCTGTGGGAAAGCTTGAGCTTGAAACAATAAATCTTTACTGATACAGAATGACTTGTGAGTAAGTTAGCATCGTGTACTCGGTCATAAAATGTGTGTTGGATACATATGACATGACATTTTTGTTTTCTCTCTTCCCCATTGCATGATCTATGTACTTTGCTGTCACACAAAGAACTTCAGATTTGCACATGCTAAATGGTATATTCTCTTCAAATATATATTGGGGAGAGGACTGTGATTTACTTGTACTTTGTAACTAAGCAGTCTATGGAGAGAGAATCATTTGTTGACGGAAAAAAACAGGTAATTGTGAGTGATGGAGTCAGGAAAGGCTTTTTTGCAAGATGGTTCAGGAACAGAAAATGACAAGAGCTGTTGCAAATCTTCTTTGCTTTTGTTTAATATGAAAAAAGTTGGTGGTTCTGAGTTGGTAAACTTAGTGAACTGTTTTCTGATGGTTGTGTACCTTTAGCACATTCCTCAAGGGTTTATAAGTCTGGTAACCTTCAGATTAGAAATCTTAAAAAAACAGAGATGATAAGGTTAATTGCTTTCAAAATTCAGACTGGCTTCTTAATTTTTAATATATGCATTCTTTTCCAAGGAACACACTGAAAATACAGTGCACTGAAAGTTATGTATGTACAGTTGGTCTTAAGCTTCGTAGCACCCCAGTACAGAAATGGCCTGTGGTTCTTTTGTGGAAACTGCCTGTCTCTGGTCCCACCCAGCCTTGACATTGGTGTGACATAGCCTGGATTTGCCAAAAGCGGCTGCTGAGTTACCATTTCTTGGTCATTTTTCCGTTGGAGATCACTTACAGCCTTGTTTTCCCCCTACTGTTTGAAAAATACTCTGTGAGTCTGTAAAGAGCCTCTGAAATGAATAACAATGAGGTCAAAAGAAATAAAATGAGCTTGTTACCATGATGGCTGTTGAAAATTTATGAGACCTGCTTTTTGCCAGCAAAACAAACTCAGCTGCCTTCTGCCTATCTGCAAGGAAAACGGCCTTTATTAAAAAAAACATTGACAACCAAACCCAAAAAATCTTATGTTGTTTAAGTGCAAAGGTGTGAGAACTTCTCAGCTGGAACAGGTCTTACATTCTTCATGCTTCAGTCTTCCTTTCTTTTTCTCAGACAGTATTAAAAAGCTCTTTCTGATTTGGTTTGTCTTTTTAAGGAAGCCTGTTCAAAAATCAAGCAGTATCCGTTCACTTGTTTAAGCATGAAAATTAAAAAATAACAAAAGGGGGCAAAACTGATTAACATTGATTGATAAAATCCTAAATCAAATATTCTGTGATCACTTACTCTATGATAATCCATTTAGGTCTGGCATTGCAATACTGTGAAAACTGGGGCCTTGCTGTGTGAAGAGCCGCCTAAGTTCATGCTAGCCCAGTCCCTGTCTTGAAGACACAGAGGAAGGGGAGGTAAAGGGTGATTTCAGAGGGAAGCGTGCAGACATCTCATGACCTAAACTGACCCTTATAGCAAGAACCTGTGCCAGAGCTGGGACCTGTAGGTTGTCTGAACCCTAGTAAATGTCTTTGTCATGGGTTTAGCTCCAGTCTTCTGAAGATGTATTTTTTTGTATATATATATATGTAAAAAGTGATATTTATGTNCGGCAGTGTGCGCTGGAAGCCCAGAAAGCCAACCTCATCCTGGGCTGCATCAAAAATAGAGTGGCCAGCAGGGCAAGGGAGGTGATTCTGCCCCTCTGCTCTGCACTCGTGAGACCGTACCTGGAGTCCTGTGTCCAGCTTTGGAGTCCTCAACAGAGAAAGGAAAGGGAATTGTTGGAACAAGTCCAGCAGAGGGGAGATTTAAATTGGATATTAGGAAAAAAATTCTTTGTTGTGAGGGTGGTGAGGCACTGGAACAGGTTGCCCAAAGAAGCTGTGTCTGCCCCATCCCTGGAGGGGTTCAAGGCCAGGCTGGATGGGGCTTTGAGCAACCTGGTGTGGTGGGAGGTGTCCCTGCCCACGGCAGGGGGGTTGGAACCCATGATCTTTAAGGTCCCCTCCAACTCTAACCATTCTATGTGTCAGTGTGTTTACTCAGTTCCATTCGTATTTGCAATGGTAAATATTACTTCAGCATTTTAAAACAAAAAATGGATGGAGCCCATTTTCTTCATAGCAGCCTGTATGGTGCTAACACACCAACATTTTAGCTGTAGCTGAAGAGTGCTTCCATTAAGGCCTTCTCTCTTTCTCATTCTGCAACCCTGCAGGGTGAAGCTGGAAGGGGACACAACTAGGACAGCTGACTCAAACTGACCAAAGAGAGATTCCATACTATTTAATGTCATGCTCAGCAGTAAAACCGGAGGCAAGGTTTTGATTAGTAGTTTCTGGCACCATCTTCAGCTTCCTCTGTTTTATTGTTTGGGGTGTTATCAACACTGTTTTGGTCCCAGGTACAAGATGCAGCACTACAAAGAAAACTAGCCCCATCCCAACCAGTCCCAGCGCCTTTCCTGATCTCAGCTTGGCTTTGCTGAATGCGAAGTTCAGGGGTACCCCATGGTCATGTGAACAAAGAAATGCATAGCAGTTACAAGTGCAGAACCAGTTGGGGNGGTGGGTGGGTGGGTGGAGAAAGGGAACCCAAAACCAAACTACTATGCATGATCTTTTAAATGAAGTTTCCTAAAACTAGCTTTCTGAGGCATGTGGAGTAATCTACTTCTTTCTAGGATATTCTACATCATAGCTTAAAAGCACTCGTTTGTGTTCTGAGCCTCCTTGCAGAAGTGAACTAGTGGAAAGGGTGGAATAAATCTGGGAGTTTAGATCTGTGAACCAGTTAGTATACACAAACTGGGACTTTTTTTGTATTCTTTTTCATTCTGTTCCACTTACAATACAATCAAATTTCTGTCTCTCTGGCTGATGAATCCAATTGCATTAGAAACTCAGTTTTCTGAAACCTGTGTCCCTTTCTCCTCACCTTTGAAGCTTCCTCTGAATATAATTCATGTACAGGTTTGACTGTATACTTCCTTCATTGTCCGGTTTATCTGTCTGTGTTTCGTTCTCTTGCTGAGTCCTAACAGGACCCATTTTTCCCGACAAGGTCTATATCAGTACAGTGCCACCGGTGCAAGACATTCCAGTGATGTATTGCACCTATACATCATCAAAGCAACAGGGTTTTGATAAACAGCTTTCTAATACATCATTAGATCATCACTGATGGCACTTTGATGATGTATTATATTAGTACATCATCAGAGCACTGTCATTCCAGTGATGTATTTATAAACAGATGGTGCTGTCATGCAAGAAAGAAAGGAAGGCAGAAGAGAACATTTCACTTGGTTACAGTACAAAATGTGTCCCCACCATTCATTCGATGAGACTAAAGAGAAAGACCCTGGGAAGGTATAATTGTCTCTGCAGGTGTGTTGGCTCTAGGTCCGTGGACTTCTCTGTCTGGCACCTAGTAAGCTGGGAGGTAATCCTTTTTGACCAGGGATACATAGAGCTCTTTGAAACATACTTTCCTGTTCGTTGTCATCTATTTTTTTTTTTGTAGTTGCATGTTTGTATGTATAATCAAAACAATTATTTTTTTTTACAGACACACCAAAATTGTATTTCTAGAGTAGAGTGTTGTGTCCAGACAATCAAGTTTGGAGACTCCAGCAGCACCAGAGGCATTTGGCACTCCACTAGACATTAAGCGTTTACTCCAGACGGTCAGTGGAATGTTGTCCTCTAATTCTGTAGGAGAGTTTTCTCTTCTTTGAATGAAAGCTACAAGACAACACATATGATGAATCTGTCATGCTCCTGAGAGTAACTCTGTAGTAGGTGCAAAATTGTTTAGGTACATTTTCATTTTAGGAGACACAGATCTTGTCCTGTTGTCCTGGTTTGAGGTGGGGCAAATCAATTTTCTGTTTTACAATTTTACTTTCTTGGCTGGGCCTCTTCTAGCTAACTAAACGCTGAAATTGGCAGCACATTGTTTGAGGCTGTTTCATCTTGCAGTGATAAGACCTAATTATACCAAGGAGTGGTATGCAGAGAGGCCCTTACTTATCCTTATTGCTAGAACAACCAAGGTCAAGTAATTTTCGTCATTTGCCCCATTGGAGGGTTGGAAATGGAAAAGCTTAAAGGGGTCCCACCTGCAAGGAGGCACGGACAGGACAGGTGACCCAAAACTGACCAATAGGGGTATTCCATCCCATCCACATCATGCCCGGTTAAAAGCTGAGGGATCAAAAGGTCAACTCTCTTCGATGGCTGATGTCCAAGGAGGACCCTACCTGTTTGTCTGCCTTTGATCCTGATCCGAGTGTTCCTGACTCCAGATCTGGAATCTAGCTCCTGTCGATCACCGAGTCCAGTTTGCACTTTTCCTGAAGCCTGCTGGTGATGTGGTCCTCATCCTGGGAGCTTGATTTGGTTTTGTATANTCTCCTCTTTTTTTTTTCCCAGGGGGGGTTTGGGGGGGGGAGGGGGATGGGACGGAACACACAGGGACGATGATGACGACATCTGTCGGTCAGGTTTTGGTGGATTTGGCTGAAACTACAACACCTGTGTAGTATTGTCACTGCTGAGAAAATTATTGAATTTACAGCCGATATCAATTGTTTTGAAAGCTAGCTGTGTAGATTGTTAGATAGAATCTTCTGTTATTATTTCCCCTAACTGAATGGGAACCAACACATTCATTTGTTGGTTTTGTGCATCTGTTGCTTTTGTTTTGTCTTGCTAAACTGCACTATTTAGCTACTCTTTTCATTGTTCTTTTTTAGGTGAGGAAATGGAGAAAGGCGAAGTTCGGGTGAACTGTCCAAGTCCAGCAGAAGTTGCCACTGGGGCTGACAAACTCCAGACACTCTCAGCCTGGGTCCAGCAGCACAAAGGAGTCCCATCTTATGCCATGGGGTATTTACAAGGCTGTGATTTGGGAAGACTATGGTGAAATGTGACCAACGTTCTTAGTGTTGTTGTTGAACATCTGTTTGGGACATTTGATTTTCATACATTTTTGGTAAAGTTCTCATGTTTTCCAATTAAAAAGGCAAATAGTTTTAGGAAGACTTTTTTCAAGATTTCTTACAAGGTTAGTCATCAAAAGGAAAATTGTGTCCCCGCAAAAGATACACCTGCAAATATAAAACATATGTATAAAATATGTATAAAAACAATTACTACTAAAAGTTTATTCCAAATACCTAGCTGTATTGTAACAGGACACAAGGTGATATGCAGTGAGATTTGCTTTTCTAATTGTCTTATTCCTTTAAGAGTTAAAAACTTAGAGTGCAAGAGGGACTTCAAAGTTCCACACAATTTGCACATGGAGAACTTTGCTGTGTAGAAATGTAGGTGAATCTGTGCTTTCTGAGAAAGGAGATTCCATCAAGATTGCATACATGGAGGTGGATACGTAGCTGGGGTCGAGGGGGCGGATGTTTCTTCAGTAAAGCTGTGTCAAAAGGAACATAAGCACATGACCTAGCCAAACCAGTAGCCAGCACAAAGTAGTTCTAGCTAATTCCCTTGTTTGCCATGAGTAACTGTTGTTCTAATTGTTATATTACAGTATGCTTTGTAAAGTCACAGAGTAGAAATAATTTCAAGACAGTGAATTTCATCATGGAAATACATGAGAAAAATTAGGAAAGAAGGCACTGCTGTTATAGCAATTCTACAGATGGACAACTGAGAACAGAGAAATAGAGTATTTTCCCTGAGGTCCCTGTGCCTGTAGTAGAAATTAGAAGATATACAGACATTCAGTGTTTGGTTCTAGCTATGATTTCATGCTGCTGCTTGACATATGGTTGCCCAGGGAAGTTGTGGCTGCCCCATCCCTGGAGGGGTTCAAGGCCAGGCTGGATGGGGCTTTGAGCAACCTGGTGTGGTGGGAGGTGTCCCTGCCCATGGCACGGGGGTTGGAACTCGATGATCTTGAAGGTCCCTTCCAGCTCTAACCATTCTATGATTCTATATGCAGTGACAGCACCGCATGTGTATAGAGGGAGAGAACACCAAGTGAAATCAGAGGTGTACTGCAGCTGCACTTCTTCATGCAGGAGTCTCTGACCTGGACAACACTGAAGCATTCCCAGGCCTGCAGGGCTCTCCTTAAAAACAGTGCTGTTAAACTCTAGAGCTGGGGCGAGCTCCAGTCAAACTGAGCTTGTCTAAAATCCTTCCGCATTGAGGGAGGAGTTTGAGATGTATTATCATATTGTATTTTGCTAGATCTGAAACCAAGTCATGGAAGACATCGGTAATGCCAACGATGGGCTGGGTTATGTCAGTGGGATCATAGCCATGTCACCAAGGGAAATGATGCTTCCCCTCGGTGGGGTGCTCAGGAGAGTGTGTCCAGAGGCTTGTGTGTGATTTAGGGGGCCTAGATGGGCCTTGACAAATGGTGACAAGTCCAACTAAGGGTTGCCAATGTAGTCAGGAGCTGCGGCACATGCCATAAGAGGAAAGGTTGAAAAAGCTTCCTCTTTTGAGGAAGACCTTGAACTCAGGCTCAATATGCCTAAATACTGTGCTGCTTCCTTCCCTAGAGGTGCTGTTCTAGGTTGTGTGTGGAGATTCAACCAATACAATATGAAAAAAGGAAACTAGTGTTCCAGCTGTGTTCAGTAGAGACCCTTAAACTGGAGAGATTTGCTGGCCAACTAGGAAGCAGAAAACTGTGGATGTGTGCAAGTCTCATGAAAGTCTCTCAAACTTGGCATTTGGAGAAGGATAATTTTGTTTATTGGAGGTAATGAACAATACGGCTTGGCAATCAGTGTTTAGCAGTGTTTTGTGCTCAGGGAAGGACCAAAACTGGTGCCAAAACTATTCATGTTAGATGTATGCAGACATTAAAGTTGAAAGTAGTGGAGTGTTCTGTACTGGCTGCATTTTTCTAATGTGGGAATGCAAGCAACTGCTTTAACACTGGGGAGCGTTTTCCACTTGAAAGGTCTACCAGGTTGAAGTCTAGTGTATAAGTTACTGTATGACTATTCAAAGAGTGCAGCAGGGTCTAAATTTTTCTCGGCTCATTCTGCATAGCAAGCGACAGTAGCCATGGCACTCTGAAGGAGAGCGGGCAGGGTCATCTAAGTCAGAGGAACAACCTGATTAGGTGGTTATAATCACACAAACATTTTTTAGCTAGGTAAGGAGTGAGGGCTGGTTATCTGTAAATGTTCCAAAAGTCAGTTTTAGGAGAATATTGTGACAGTAATTTAACAAAGAGGAAATAACAAGATGTAGAAGAAACAGATTCCTTCAGGAAGAAACAGCCTTAATGCTAACAAAAGGATATTGTAGAACAAAAAGATCTCGTGGGTCATTCAGGCTTTCTTCTTTTTCCCAATTATAAATGAGGTGGTTATCTGTGTTAAGATATATTTACATATTAAAACCAAAATTTGCTCAGTCGAAATAGAATTTGCCATCGAATTTGTATATCTGATTGATTTTTACACAAATGGAAATAGTAAAATGTATTCTTAGTTAACAGTCACTATCACAAGCGATCTGAAATTCCATTCATGTTTTAAAAATTTGGTTTTGGTCATCTGCTGCTTTAGGTTGAAGTCAAAGAGAAACACATAACTAGATGGAAAAAGTCGGCTTCAAGGAGTTTGATGAGTATAGGAACATAGTGCTGGTGCCTGCAGCATGGGCAGGCTCTCCCCAAACTGAGGTGTGTCATGCACAAGGGTGAAAGCATATCAAGACTTTCTAGTTATTAGTTTTTTTCCCTTTGGTGAAATTTGGAGGGGTAACAGTGTTGGGCTACTTGAAATATATAGATCGCTCTGAAAACAAAATTGTAAAACAATACAAGGAGTTCTGTGAAGTGAAAGGAGATAGTGTTCTCTGGTAGACATGGACTAGATCATGGAGATAGAGGGAAGCAGACTGAGTTGTGAACATTCCCCTTTACTTGACACTCTTAAACTTGGATTTGTGATACTATGTCTAGTTCTAGACCCCCAGTACGAGATGTTGATAAACTTGATGGAGCTCAGAGGTGGATTCCAGGACAGTCAGGGGAGCTGGAAGGGAGAGAAGCCAAGGGAAAGAGGCTCTACTGAGGAAACTTAAAAGTCGCTTAAAATGTATAGCCTTTCTCTGGAGTTTTCTTGTTGGATAAACCCCTCCTAGCCCACTTCAAAGATTATTCTTTCCAAATGTTGCACTGATTGATATCAGCTAACATTTTCTGCTCATTTGAAATGTGAAGTCTTCCTTTTTGAAATGAGTTTTAAATGGGAAAGGCCAAGATATTTTTGAATGTGGGCAATAGTGAAGTATCTCTAAAATGGGTGTCTGATGTCATATGTGAAAAGATTGAAAAGATATATACAGAGTAGAAACTTGAGATATTTGGAGTCATGGTAGGATTTATCAGCTGCAAGAGGCAAGTGTTATTTAATATCAGTTATAAGTAAAATGAAATAACTTGTTACTCTTGACCTGTCTCTTTTTTTTTCTTTTATCCAACACAAGATAATTTCAAAAGCTTTAAAAAATCAATTTCTATGTTGGTCCAGGTTAAGGAAATAAACTCCTTCCTGGTCTTTTGCTTTAAAAGCAAACTGAAAGTGTTGGAGGCCTTAAGTACTTTTTCAGATACAAAAGAACATTTCTATCAATGTAAGTACAGAGGAATAGGTCTGAAATGTTGGCCAGCCAACTGTGTGTCAAAATTATTAGTGAAAATGGAAATCATGCAGTTTGTTACTGCAAACGGGACGAAGGGAAATCATGCTTTCTGTCAGAAACATGAAATGAGGTTGATACTGGGTAGTATTCCATTAGTACAAGATGCCAACAGTTTTGACACTCCAATTGCAATTACCAGAGGTAGTGGCTCAGCAAATTGAGGAGGGTATTAGGTTTGATCGCCTGAGAGGGAGAGAGTCATAAAGGGCCTTCCCTTCCTCTTTTTAAAGGTATGTAGATTTGTCAGTAGGCTTTTTGCTCAAGAAAGGGAGGGAGTGTTAAAATAATCGTAAATCAGAGAATTCTCAGGCACCATGGAAATTGAGGGGAGTTCGTCACCTCCCTACAAATAGTGTTGATAAACACTTTCATTGATGCAGCCTGCTGTTCTGTGTCGCGTCTAATTTTCATCTAGGGCCGGGCTCAAACTAGCTCCTTGTGTTCTGCCATCATACCTTGTCAACTCAAACAGCAATGCGGAATGGTTTTTCTGCTTTAACAACCATCATATTGATGAATTGCTTTCCGTTATTGACATATGGAGGTTCTATACAGTTCCTTCAGAGGTCTTTACAGTTCTTTTCTTTTTCAGAAATTTCTTGCGGGGAGGTAGGAAGTTTATTCCATGGCTGAGTCAAGAACAAATAAAGATGACATATACGACAAGATATATTAGGCATCTTCAAGTATTTAGGAATTTAAGTGAGCCTAGTACTTCACACTGGGTCAGAACTGCTATGAAGAAAAAAGGTATCTTCTTGACATCTCGCGTGTAATATCTTGAAAGAGTTTAACTTGTTTTCCTACTGATACTGGTAAAAAGAAAATGTAAAGAGACAATGCAGTGTTTGATGTGGAGAGTAGGAGAAACCCTGCAAGCCAAAAATCAAAGCTGAAGCAGATGCCATCCTTTCCAGGCCAGCTGAATTTAACACTCATTGCTATGTATTTAGGGAGGCTATTTTGTTAAAGACTCACAAAGTCTACCGCACTGCCAAACAAAATAATAATCATTCAGTTGTCCACAAAGATAAACATACAGTATCAGAGGCATGAAAGCACACTGTTGGTTGGTATCTGTATCTGAACTGCTGCTGTGGTTCTGTAACTCATAATTTACTGGTCAGTTGCTATCCACACACATTTTTGTATCATATATTAAAGACTGAAATTACTGTCTTTTTTTTTAACCTAAACGTTGATGATTAACATCTCATGTGCCTAACTCTGTACTTAGATGTATATGTGTATGGTTAGCAAACAATTTCATGATGGTTTATTTCAAACCAGGATGGATATATGGGGGCTTGGTTTATTTTCGTAAGTGAGCAGGGGATCTAAATTGTGTAGAACTGTGCAAATGCCCATTCCTTGGACCAGCGGTACCCGATGCAGTCCCTAAAAGGTCTTGGGAATGTGGTGAACCTTCCCTAAGAGTCAGGTTTGTAATGACCAAATGTCATCTCATGTTATTTTTGTCATGTGCTATTAATTATGGCTTTGCATGCACAGCCTTTCCTTAATTTGATATAGGATTTTAAAAGCTTATGCAATTAAATGGTCATACAATGATCAGCAGATACTATGGTTTAGAAGAAGAATATTTATTAACTCATAAAAATTAGAGTGATTACAATCCAAGTAAATGTTACAGAAAACATGGAGAGCTCTGGCTCTGCCTCAGAAGTGAGGAGTTCCCATGCTACCGCTGAATCCAGGACATCTTATGTATTCTCTGACATCCTGCATATTCTTGGGATTGCAAGCCTCGGATCACCTCCCAGTACTGCAGAAATAGCAGCCCAATGCAAGAAGGAGACTTTAAGTGTCATTAGGCATAACAGAATGGTCGTAATTACAACAGAATGCTGTGTGGTTATGCAAGACATCAAAGTCCAAGGTGGTTTTGCTGTAGCGTTTATGTAGCCTCCAGGGAAAATTATTCTTTAGGCATATTCTAATTCATTACACTGTAGCATCAAGTAAGCTCCTCTGCACCCTGGCCATGGGGTACCTCACTGGTAGTTATCTGGAGGACTGAGAAGCACGTATGAGAGTTTGGGGGATGAATCTGCAGCCAGTGCCCTTCTTTGTTCTCTAACCACATATTTTTCTCTGTGAGCAGTTGAACTTTGATTTTGGAGGCAGCAGGCTACTGCGGTGTGAGTTGGAAACAGAAATCTCATCTTCCCCGGCAGTGAAAGCAGGCAATACAATTCACTGAAGAGAAGCAGCAATAGTAGGTTTTTGTCATCCCAAGGCTGTGAGAGGGCTTCATTTGTCTTGGAAAGGAATTTTGTTCAGAAGGCTGGTTGTGCAGCATGCCTTCCTGCTTTCACAGGACCTGTCGCTATAGAAGGGGCAACCACAGGTAATATTGACAAAAGTAGGGGTGGTTTTGGTCACTGGGATTAATTCCTTATAGATACCAAAAGGTGTGCTAAAAGACCACAGTAATGATATGAAGAATTTGTTCTGCAACACAAGATGTAAAGTTCTGTTAAAATTATAATCGAATAAGAACAGAGGGAAGACATTTATTTCAATACCTTAGGTACTCCCTTTACTCACACGATGGCTTAGCCTGCCTTGCCAGGCTACATTTTTTTTGTCCAAACACTTGTGTAGCAGTTAAAGCATCAATCAAAAATGGCTGTAATTTGCGGTTCCAGCACAATGTAAAAATGTCAGCAGATGACCCATTAGGTACATGTATATGAAGACACAACTTTTGCAGCCATGTTATGTGAACTCGTGCTTGCTGACCTTTATCGACCTTTCTGTGGCAAGAAATTCCCTTTATAACCTTTTTTGATTTACCTACCTGCCCACTGCAGTCCTTCTCTGAAGGCCTAGGGGAGGGTAGCGTTAGGTGCCTCCCAAAGAAACAGAATAGAGGTGCTACAGTAGAGGTAGATAAAGGAGGAGGGACTTGCAAGTGTGTATTTGGGGCTTTTAATTTGTTAATGTAGGGTCTACTCTGTTGAAAAGCATAGGATCTTTCTAGGTAAGATTTATACACCATGTCAGTGTGTTTAATTACCTCACAAGGTCCTTTTTGGAGATGTTTCTGCTCCAAAAATGACCAAATGAGTGCCTTTACTGTCAACGTAGTACCGCCTATTGGTTTCTACAATATGCAGAAGGAATAATTATATTCTAGATTATATTGCTTATATATTTATGTATTATTGATATATAGTATTAGGCATTTTTAGGCAACAGTCCTACCAAATGTAGGGTTCATTGGAGAAGTTTAAATATGCAGTTTCCTTTCCCATAAAGAAATAGTTTTAAACATCACAATTTTCGTCATTGTCTCTTAACCTTACATTGCTAGTAAAAAACGGGAACACAAAAGAGCAAATTGGTAATCCATTCAAAGATATAAATTAGAAAATTTGGAACTTAATTGTGTCCCTTTGTTGAAGCAATATGTCATCGGTAAACAAAAGCTGATTGTTCCAGTCCTTGAAGTTTCTCATTTTTTTCAGCACACCACAGGTTGGCAGCACTAAGACAGAGTTCCTTGGTTTACCGTTACATAGCTACAAAAGTTAGCAATTTAATTTTCATCTTATCAAAAATTCCTCTTTAAAACTTCTTGGTCTTTTCACACCTGTGTATATTTTACACACAAGGTACCAAAATTGGCTTAAAGTAAATCAGAGTGTGTTTCAATCTAAAAATTAGATTATCAGCTGTAATAGATACTGTATGCTAAATGCCTCAATACAAATGTTTCATTTAAAATCCACTTGCTTTCATTTATTTCCAGGTTGTTGAAATCTAGAGTTACCTGGTTTTCTCAGGTGGTTTTTTGTTTGCTTAGGGAGAAATTACGTGAGCACTTCCAAAACACCTAGGCCATGGAAACAAATATATATTGATTTATTTTTAAATTGAATAAGCTACAATGTATGGATGACAGAGAGAGAAAGAAATTCTAGTTCCTCAGCATTCCGATTGGCTACTGATGATGTAACAGTGCATTATGAAGCTAGAATTGTTTTCTTGTGTTGTTTACAAGGAGAAAAATGGTTTGTGAATCAGTACATACGGAGACCACAAAACAAGTTGCTTATTAATTCACGCGCTGTTTGTGTCAAAGTGTGCTGCTCACAAGAGAAAATAAACCCCGTGTACTCCAGGGTGTATTCATAGGAATATTCATTTTGAAAGCACGGAGTCTGAATTTACATTCTAAATCAGCTCAAATCTGAGGTGTGCTTTGCTCTTTAAAATATGGGATCAAAACCCACAGACTGAGGCATGGAAGCAATTCGTAGCATCCCTTTGCAATGGACTTTCATCAGCCATCAGATTGCGAGCTTTTAGTAAACTTTTTTCTGTTTCCTCCTTTCCTTAAGTTGTGATTAGAAGTATACTTTGTCATTATTTTGATAATATGTTAAAAATGCTTTGCTAAAAAGATCTGCCTTTTTTGGAAATTGCAAACCTTTAAAAGTTGGGTAAAGCAGATGAGTAGAGGGGCACGTTTCCACTCATTCAAATAGTAGAATATTAATTAGTATGGAGTTGTTGGCCTACATAAACATGGAGTGGTAGATCAGCCCTTGGGGCTCATGCACACAACTTCCACTAATTTACAGAGTACTGCACTGGAATATTCTACCGATGTCATCTAGCACAGGGCTTCTGATTTTGCAGATCAGTGTCTTTAAGAATTCATATCTGCAGACAAGTCACTGAAGCTTAAGCAATCACTGTGCAACTGCTGCAGAGAAAAACCCCCACACATATACAAGGTACTGTGATTTAGCTTATATATTGGAAAACTTTTGGTGGAATAGAAATATTTTTATTTGAGGCCAAGGAGTTGTTGTGTTCCTGTGATGTCTGTGTTTTTATTTTCAATAAGAATTGCACACGCATTTCAGGGCCTTCTCAAACTGATGGATCCTTGTGTTCAATAGCTCTTTTTTTTCTCATGAATGGTTTAGGAACTATTATAAAACAAAAGGATCTATTGAAATGTCTTATTCTATTTCCTTTAGAGATGTTTTTAATCTAAGAACAATTTCAAGGAATTCACCATCTGGAGTCCTGTGTCCAGCTCTAGAGTCCTCAACAGAGAAAGGACATGGACCTGTTGGAACAGGTCCAGCACAGGACCATGAAGATGCTCAGAAGGCTGGAGCACCTCTCCTATGAGGACAGGCTGAGGGAGCTGGGGTTGTTCAGCCTGGAGAAGAGAAGGGTCCAGGGAGATCTTCTAGCAGCCTTCCAGGATCTGAAGGGAGCTCCAGGAGAGCTGGAGAAGGGACTCTTTATGAGGGAGTGCAGTGATAGGACAAGGGGAATGGTTTTAAATTGGAAGAGGGGAGATTTAGATTGGATATTGGGAAAAAAATTCTTTGCTGTGAGAGTGGTGAGGCACTGGAACAGGTTGCCCAAAGAAGCTGTGTCTGCCCCATCCCTGGAGGGGTTCAAGGCCAGGCTGGATGGGGCTTTGAGCAACCTGGTGTGGTGGGAGGTGTTCCTGCCCAGGGCAGGGGGGTTGGAACTCCATGATCTTTAAGGTCCCTTCCAATTCTAACCATTCTATGATTAGGAGATGAGATAATTCTAAGTAACAGTTAAGAAAAAAATACAGCTTTTTTAGCAACTAAACTATAAATATCTTGGGTTTGATTGTATATAAATACAGGGTGTGGCTTTATAAGATGCAGATAAATCTCATAAATGTGTAATGCATTCTGCACCCAAACCAGGCAGGATGTGAATGGCATGATCATGTACTGATCATCATCTCCTGCGAACTCCTCATTGCAATCAGCAGGAATTTTAGGAAGTTTAAATAGACAATACAAAACTGTAAATTTCAATATGCGATAACTTGATTTATTTGCATCCTGAAATTTGTGCATGAAGGCACTCACTCTAGAGTCTTTCAATTATTCATTTGCAAAAGCATTTTCAGGATTGAACCTTTGCTTTAATTTTTATAGTGGTGTTTTTGGGTTTTTTTACATATCAGTCAAACCTAGTAGAATAATTCCAACTTCTTACTTCCTAGTGAAAAAATGAAGTGAAGAAAAAAATGAAGTGAAGAAATGTTAAGTATTACTTTATTTTGGTTTCTTTTATTTCATTGTTTTATTTACTTTTTCTTTTATTTAAAGCTATATGAGCAATGTTGGTAGAATACTAAAGAGTCTTTGATAGGTTTAGACCAATTTGCAGAAAAAATAACCCAATAGACTCTTCAGTCTAAGAATTCTAAGTTTTAGCTCATAAATAGAATCTTCCACTACCTAGTCATAGGAAAATTGCCGTTCTCATACAACAGAGGGAGTAATAATGAATTGCATTGAGTTAAGAGCTGTGGAATTGAAATATTTTCTTGGGGAGAAGGGGAAAAAAAAGCAACTCCAATTCGACATCTTTTGCATGAGTAGTCACTCTCAGATTTTCTCTGGTCTGTTGTACAACTGCTTCACACCTAATACTCCCTCCATAATATGATATGCAGTCAGCCTGCCGCTTCCCCTAGGAATTTTAGAAGTGTTGAAGTCTTGACTGTCTCTGGTAGAGCAACTTTTTGTCGCCACTGGGGCTTTTTTGTCTCAACCTGCAACGCTGATCTAAAACCCCTTTCTGAGAAGAAAATGAACAATCTCTTAAATTTGCCTAAATTTAGACCATTTACCTAAAGTTAGATGCCTCGTTGTGTGTTTTTAGAAAGAGGACTGACATTGACATATTCTCAGTTGTTTTTCTAGACCAAAATTTATGTTCATCCACTCTTAAGTCAGGTTTAGAGGGTACTTGCACTGTGTCTGTACATAAGCTTAATTTTCTTGATGTTGCTGTCTGAAAATCCCTAATCTATCCAAGGGAGACCAAGCTTTTTCTCCAGAACAGCATCCACAGTGATCTCTTTGTGAGTCTCTTCCTCACTGAAAATCTGATGAACTTCTTAATAAACCATGTGTCATAACCAGGTCACTACTGTGTCGTTGCTTGGGCTGCCCTCTTGCCACACACACATTTCCTTTGGAGATCAGCGATCTCTGCTGCTTGCTGAGAAGGAATGTTTGAGGGAACATATATTTGTGCAGTTTCTTTGTAATCATGGGTATCTCTTAGATTTTTCAGTTAAAGGCATTGGACAAAGGTGTCTAATATAATCTTTCTATGAATCCCAAAATGACAGAATGCTTGAGGTTGATAGGCACAGCTGGAGATCATCTACGCTAACCCTCCCGCTCAGAGCAGGGTCCAATAGGGCAGGTTGTTTAGGGTGATGTCCAAATGAGTTTTGAATATCTCCAAGAATGGAAAATTCACAGCCTCTATAGACATCATGTTCCAGTGTTAAATCACATCTAAGAAAAACAACTTTTTCTGATGTTTAAATAGGATATCATAGAATCACAGAATTGTGTAGGTTGGAAGGGACCTTTAAGATCACCTAGTCCAACCATCAACCGAAGTCTGATAAAAAAACATTGCTAAACCACATCACTAAGCACTATGTCACCCTGTCTTTTGAATACCTCCGGGGATGGTGCCTCAACCCCTTCCCTGGGCAGCCCATTCCAATGCACAATAATCCTTTCAGTGTAAAAAATTTTTCCTGATATACAATCTGAACCTCCCCTAGCACAACTTGAGGCCATTTCCTCTTGTGCTTGCCATCTCTTCTTCTTCTTCTTGTTCTTCATCTGAGCTCCATCTGGCTTAGTATTCACTGCTTGTGAATACGGAATTGACAGCAAGACTAGAAAATGTGTGTTAATTATTTATTATTTAAATAATCAAAAGGGCAGTTTTTCAGGCTGTTGAGTAGGCAGAGGTCAGCTGCTGTAGTGAGAGACACGGAAATGACTGGTACAAGACCTTGTGGCCCCTAAGTTACTGTACTCTGCACAGTAAGGACCAACTACACACTGGCATGTAGATACTATGATGTCATCATGTCCTAAAAGAATTATTTGGCGAGATGTAAAGATACAGTTTACAAACCTCTGCACCCCCAGGTGCATGGTTAGAAAGCCAGTTTGTTTTGTTAAATAAAATGCCATTGTTACCAGACATAAACTTGTCAAGACTTCTGGTTATGCTGCTTTCTTGATCCACCTGTGGACTCTGTTCTCCAAAGTGTAATCCTGCAGAAACATTTTCACCTGATGGTCACCTGCCTTCCTGGGAATGTGACCAAGATACCTCTTCTGCTCTGCTGTTCCATCAGTTGTACCCAGCTTTGGAAGCGTTCTCTCATTGATCTTCCCTCCTTCAAGAACATGTGGGAAAGCTGCTATAAATGCATCATCTCTCTAAAGGCTTCAGTTGATACCGGTTCTGACATTTGTAAAGCAAATGACACACATTCATGGGTATAATATTTTAAGATCCCAGTAATTGTATGACTTGCAGTATTCTCTATTCTCTGCTGTACAATAGACTCATGTAATATTAATAAGAATCATAGGAGCCCAAGATGTGCTCAGTAGAAATATTTTGCTGAAACTTGATGTATAATACTATACTTCTTAAGCATTTTATCAAAAATATGGATCCAACTAGGAATGGCTAAATTTTTGTGGAAAACAAATTATTGCCAGAGTTAATCAGGAAAAATCATTCAGTGGAATTCTTTATTGTCAGGCTTTCCCCACACTGGCCACAAACTAGACATGAAAAGGTGAATAATGGCATCTCGCATGGTTTTGAGTAGACATAACTGTCTATGGATTATGATGGGAATACTAGGGCGTTCAACATTCAAATCACATTTTGTTTACTACATATTTTGGATTGATCACAACAACAGTTTCTAATTGTCTTAGCTCATGGTAATAGCACTAAGCCTGAACTGTTTGATGCTCCAGCACATCACATGGTATTTGGAAATGCATCGATTCAGCAATACATCCATAACATGAATACATTATTATTTAAATCATTAAGTACAATGTGATTTTTATGTAGGTTTACAGATACATAGTAAGTAGTAATGGCTCCTCATTTGAATTTATGCTTGCAAAGCTTTTGGGGTGTATCAAGCTCTTATGACCACAATGGACTTATGTTTTTAACAGGTGGAAAAATCAGAGAGAGTATTTTTGAGACCCATCAGTCAAAAATAACTGGTTTATGAAAACTCTTAGGAAAACAGTCAAACGGTTCTAATTTATAACTAGTAACTTGTTGTTGTAATTTATAACTCAGTGACTAGTCTCATGTGACAAATTTTTGTGGTCATGTTTAGTATCCATTCCTTTCTCTCTCTTAGAGATTTTTGGGGGTATGTTTCAGCTTTTAAACATTAATTTTCAGTCTTCATAATTCTTAACATTTCATATTCTCTAAAAGGCATAGTAGATGCAGAGATTCATTTCATTATGAAATCAGCCCAGCTATGACTCGGTTACAGTTTCTTCACATAGAATCATAGAACGGTTAGAGTTGGAAGGGACCTTAAAGATCATGGGTTCCAACCCCCCTGCCATGGGCAGGGACACCTCCCACCACACCAGGTTGCTCAAAGCCCCATCCAGCCTGGCCTTGAACCCCTCCAGGGATGGGGCAGACACAGCTTCTTTGGGCAACCTGTTCCAGTGCCTCACCACCCTCACAACAAAGAATTTTTTTCCTAATATCCAATCTAAATCTCCCCTCTTCCAGTTTAAAACCATTACCCCTTGTCCTATCACTATATTTCCTGACAAAGAGTCCCTCTCCAGCTCTCCTGTAGCTCCCTTCAGATACTGGAAGGCTGCTCTAAGGTCTCCCTGGAGCCTTCTCTTTTCCAGGCTGAACAGCCCCAGCTCCCTCAGCCTGTCCTTATAGGAGACGTGCTACATCCCTCTAATCAACTTCGTGGTCCTCTGCTGGACTTGTTCTAACAATTCCCTGTCCTTTCTCTGTTGAGGACTCCAGTGCTGGACACAGGACTCCAGGTACGGTCTCACGAGCACAGAGCAGAGGGGCAGAATCACCTCCCTTGCCCTGCTGGCCACTCTATTTTTGATGCAGCCCAGGATGAGGTTGGCTTTCTGGGCTTCCAGCGCACACTGCCGGCTCATGTTGAGCTTCTCCTCCATGAGGACTCCCAAGTCCTTCTCCTCAGGGCTGCTCTCCAGCCATTCTCTGCCCAACCTGTATTTGTGCCTGGGATTGCCACGACCCAGGTACAGGACCTTGCATTTGGCTTGGTTGAACTTCATGCTATTTGCACTAGCCCACCTCTCCAGCCTGTCCAGGTCCCTCTGGATGGCATCCCTTCCCTCCAGCGCACCTGGACTGCACCACCAAGCTTGGTGTCATCAGCAAACTTGCTGAGGGTGCATTCAATCCCACTGTCCATGTCTCCAACAAAGATGTTAAATAGCACAGGTCCCAGTACTCACCCTTGTGGGACACCGCTCATCACTGTCTGCCACTTGGACATTGAGCCGTTGACCACAACCCTTTGAGTGCGGCCATCCAGCCAGTTCCTTATCCACTGAGTGGTTGATCTATCAAACCCATGACTTTCCAATTTAGAGACTAGGCTGTCATGTGGGACAGTGTTGAATACTTTGCATAAGTCCAGGAAAATGATGTCTATTGGTCTGCCTTTGTCCACCAGGTTTATGGCAGTATCATAGAAGGCCATCAAATATGTCAGGCAGGATTTGCCCTTGGTGAAGCCATGTTGGCTGTCTCCAATCACCTCCTCATTTTCCATGTACCTTAGCAGAGATTCCAGGAGAATCTGCTCCATGATCTTTCCAGGCTCAGAGGTGAGACTGACTGGCCTGTAGTTTCCTGAGTCCTCTTTTTTCCCTTTTTTGAATATCAGGGTTATGTTCCCCTTTTTCCAATCGGCAGGAATTTCCCCAGATTGCCACTATTTCTCAAATATGATGGGAAGCGGCTTGGCAACTTCGCATATTTGTCTCAAAGATTCAGCATTATATATTGTACCGCTTTGGCTCCGTGTGCTGTCTGGAATTGCTGTTGACTAAGGCACCAGGTACAGGCGTGGCAAAGAACTGCCTATATAAACTGAATACTTTTAATATAGCAGTTTTACATTTCTCTTTTTTAAATTCCCTGTGTTCTGTTCCTCTTCAATGCCATGCTTGAAATTCTTTCTCTTCTCACCTCGTGCATAATCTGTAGCAAGTATTAATTACATTAAACATAGTACTTATTACTTTTCAGTCATGAAGTCAAGCACTCCTTTTACAGTAACGTCCAAAAAAAGAAAACTTGAGAAATTAAATTCTTGAGAACACTGAAGAGCAACAGAGTATACTGTGTCTGAGTCTCTTAGATCAGACTCTACTTCCTTTTCTTCCTTTCAAATGACTGTAGGCCTGCAAATAATTTTCCGGATCAATTTTTGAATAAACAGTATAATAATAATAATAATAATAATAATAATAATAATAATAATAATAATAATAATAATAATAATAATAATAAATTTAA
>VZRU01013595.1:0-20274 GCA_013398155.1 Pedionomus torquatus | reverse complement strand
TAAATTTAAAAGTCACATAGGCTCTGTAGGTGGAAACAGGAATAGCTGGGGTAGGTCCACATACAGCCTGGAAAGTGGAATAACATTTGGTGTTGAACTGAATGAGACAAAAGCCTTGCTCTATCCAACTGTACCTATGTACTTACAGATATATATGTATGTAAGTCTGCATCTTTTTTCTCCCAGAAGATATGTTTAAGATAGGTTCCCATGAAAGTTTCTGTAACATGCTTTTTTATTTCCTTAGCAGCCCATCTCTCATGTTTAGCAAGTTGTGAGCTGCACTGATTGCAACAGAGTCTTTCTCAGAGAATTGTGCTGAGTTGCAGCAGCAACAGAACATTTGGGATTTTAGGCCCGTGCACTGTGCCAGGGAAGGCAAGAGGGGGAGAAGCCATGGCTGAAATGCTTTTGCAAGGGCTTTTTTATCACCTCTACCACACAAATATCATTACAAGCTATTTTTTACCAGCTGACAATCTGGCCTCTGATTATACTGCTTGCCCAAATGCTTTTGCAAAATGGGTAATGTTTTTGATTTTCTGATTAAAATTTCCTTCCCCTGCAGTNCCCCGCCCCGGAATGTTTTATGCATGCTGGTGCTTTCCACAAAGCAGAAACAAGTAACTTAAACAATACAATAAATTTTACTGAGACACAGATACAGGTCTTCCCTGGCTTGTCTATAAAGTAAAAAATATGGAATTATTTGCTTCCCCTTTAAGAAGGTTATTAGCTTGCTTGTATCTACCAGAGGAATAGAGGTACACATAGTCTCCCATTATTCACTGGGTTTTTAATCTTGATCCCTGGCTTCTGTGATAAGTTATTGCTGGGGACTGGAATTGCTTGGGGAGTGATGCAGGTGCCTGAGGGCCAGCAAGTGGCTCTGTTATGAGAACTGGCTCTAATGATTAATGGTAGGATGCAGTGCACTACTGCTGACTTCATTGGGAAATACAACATTGTTAATTTTATCATTATAAACTCCCAGCACTGCAAGAGAATGTGTCTGCCTCCAGGATGGTAAATTTGATAAGAAGGCTTTTCTGATAAGATATCTCGTACTCCCAGAGAAAAGCATTCATGTTTAATCAGGGAGTATTTAACTTGCAATCCAAATGTTGCCGAGTAATATGTACAGGTCATTTTAAATTTGTGCTCTACAGTTCGGGTCATAACATTGTAAATGAGTTTGTATACGCACTGCAGAAGGAATCAATATAGCGCTGCTCTTTACAAAGACTGTCATAAGCCAGAGAAATTAAATATTTTTTAGCTCAAAAGCGGGTCAGGCTTCTAATGAATACTGATACTACAGTCAGATAAATACACACACACACTGGGAACCTTCATGTAAAGACCTAGGCAACTTCCTCTCTTGCTGATGTCAGTGTCTGTGGTTTCAAAGCGAATCACTAAGGACACAAGGGATTGCTGCTGTTGTTTACTTGGAGGAAGAGGGAGCTGAGGGGAGACCTCGTCACTCTACAACTACTTGAAAGGACACTTTAGAGAGGTTGGCACTGGTCTCTTCTCACAGGAAATTAGTGATAGAACAGAGGGAATGGCTTCACACTGCAACAGGGAGCTTTGGGCGGAACATAAGGAAAGAAATTTTCACCGCAAGAGTGGTCAGGCTCTGGACTAGGCTGCCCAGGGAGGTGGTGGAGTCCCCATCCCTGGATGTGTTTCAGAGTGGTTGAGATGTGGTGTTGGGGGATCTGGTGTAGCAGAGAACTTTGCAGAGCGGGGCTGATGGTTGGGCTCGATGATCCCAAGGGTCTTTTCCAACCTGAATGATTCT
Source organism: Pedionomus torquatus (assembly GCA_013398155.1). Classification (NCBI taxonomy): domain Eukaryota; kingdom Metazoa; phylum Chordata; class Aves; order Charadriiformes; family Pedionomidae; genus Pedionomus; species Pedionomus torquatus. The sequence continues at coordinate 18,467 of VZRU01013595.1, read as the reverse complement.
ATGATTCTATTGGATACCTGAAACAGGTCATCGGGCTAGTCTGGAGTGTTGGGGGAAGGAAAGACTGTAGTGCCTAGTGTGCCAGTTCCTTATGTACATGTTTGTGGGATCGACATGTACACTGTCACCTTGCAGAGACATTTGTACTGGGTTCAGCTGGAGGACAGTTAATTTTCTTTATAGTAGCTTGTATGGTGTTGTTTTTTGGATTTGTGATGAAGCCAGTGTTGAAAAGACATCTGAGTTTTAGTTATTGGTGTGCAGTGCTTATACAGCATCCAGGCCTTCTCTGCTTCTCAGACTGTCCCACCAGCAAGTAGACTGGAGGTGCAAAAGAAGTTAGGGTGGGACAGAGCTGGGACAGAGCTCTGGAACATGGAATGTTCCATGATATATGCCATTGTGCTTGGCAATAGAAGACACAAGGAGGAAGGGATATGTTCCTCAAAGATTAAATTTTTCCTCCGTCTCAGTAAATACCTAATTTGTATGAAGGATTTTGTACAGTCTTGGCTCAGCCTCACCATAAGCGTTCCTTCATTTTCACTGCTCTTCACAGTATCTTCTAGCCAGCTTAGATCCGTACCTTTCCTTCCAAGCCCTCAATGCCCACACCTTCACCAGTACCTTGAACCCTCTTAGCTTTACCCTTTTTTGCTTCCAAAAGCTGTTGAATAATCAACATTTTGTTCATTCTGCTTGTGCGTCTGCTATAAACGGGTTGGGTTTTTTCTCTCTTTAAATTAAAATTCTTCAGATTATGGTCTTTCTGCCTTCTTAAACAATGCCTGGAGCAGTTTGGCTGTTGTTTAAGTAGCTCATTAGGCCATGCTAATACATGTAATGAAGACTATCAAATTTGTCTCATTTTCCATGAAGGTAATATTAACAGATATAAAGAAAAATTTGAAACAGCGAGTAACTTTTTCTTTTCATGAAAGATACCCAGTCCAGGAGTTACAACACAAAGCAGAGAACAGCATTTGAAGGTAATAATGTGACTTTATGGAAAACCTAATGTGGTAGCTTCACTTAAGTTGTTTTAAAACTAGGCTTACTTGTCCTGAAACTTTGTAAAATTGAATGCTGAATGTCTTGCACTGTGACTCATCTCATTTAGAGCCAGTCAAATCAAATGATTAACATATTATATAGAGTTAATGGAACAGATTTTATTATAACTTAGAGATTCCACTTGCCTTTAGTTTGAAGGTGAACTTAAGTTGTTGTGACTCAGTTTGTAACCTTGTCATGCTGTTTAAGTGACTTATTTGGTTCGTGGATGGGGAAAGCCATGGAAACTGAAAGTCCTGTTATGTAGTGGACCAACTGTATCAGTATCTGAAGGGAGCCTACAGGACAGCAGGAGAGGGACTCTTTGTCAGGAAATATTGTGATAGGACAAGGGGTAATGGCTTTAAACTGGAAGAGCGGAGATTTAGATTGGATATTGGGAAAAAATTCTTTACTGTGAGGGTGGTGAGGCACTGGAACGGGTTGCCCAGAGAGGCTGTGGCTGCCCCATCCCTGGAGGGGTTCAAGGCCAGGCTGGATGGGGCTTTGAGCAACCTGGTGTGGTGGGAGGTGTCCCTGCCCATGGCAGGGGGGTTTGGAACTCCATGATCTTTAAGGTCCCCTCCAACTCTAACCATTCTATGATTCTAACTGAACAAAATACCAGAGAGAGAAGAACGTGTCCGATTCTCCCATTCTGGTTTAGGTCTACAGCAAGTGTTTCTTGTGTGAGGGAAAATTTTGACAAATCAGTACTGAAACACGTAATGTTTACCTACCGATAACCAAGAAAGCAAAATTGTTGGTAACCAATTATAAAACTTAGGTTTTCCCATTTCAGGTTGATTTACAAGTTCTAAAGTAAATGCTGCAATGCTTTTTGACTTCACACCCTCTGGAAGCAGGTGGAATGGCAGGTTGATGTCTAGCAACCCCAGTATTCCTAACACTGAAGTAATGGCCGCTAGTAGGATCAGTTTAAGTTAAGGAGATGATATAGTAAAAGCTTTTAGCTAAGTGGATAATGGAAATGACATCCTGAATCTCCAGAGACATGGTAATTCATAGCAATCGAGATGACTCAGAGGCAAAGAAGAAGCGTTTAGATGACTTGGATGTTAATGTGCACAGACAGAAACTGCTGTGTGCTTTTCCTGATAGTCCCAAAACTGTTGTAGTATTTGTGTTGTGGATGCATGTGTTTTCCAGCCCTGGAGTTGTCTTCGGCTCATTGTTGGGAATAGAATTTGTGCGTTTGCACAGAAGAACTTTGTGGCTTAGTAAATGAGTAGTGGAGAGAGACAGCTGGCTATTTCAGAGGTGAACGTCAAAAAGCTGGTGTTTTAGAAGTCATCCCAGAAGAAAGGGTTGATCCAGGTTTGAAAAGAGAATGTGTGCTGAACTGGGCCTGGCTTCAAATTGCCTAACATCTTGTGTAAAAAGAAACACTAGTGCCTTCTGACTGTAAACAGTTGTACCAGATCAAAATAGTGGGAATGTTTTAAACTAATTTTTAGCTGGTGTAATATTATACAATAAAGAGATCCACTGAAACTCAGGCTGGGATTCTGTGCTCAGTTGTGTGTACCTTAGTATTCTACAGGCATCAGAAGGATGCTTTTCTCCCAGTGTGTACTTGGCTATATATATGTATTCTGTTTGTTTTCCTGCCTTCTGAAGCAACGCAAATCAGCCACAGGTGGGAACACAACACTAGAAAGGACAGGAAAGTGCTTTGAAGCAAAGAATCCTGTATCAGTGTCTGGGGTTTGGAATGACACTGTGTTTGGTTTTGGGGTGGCATTTTGTTTTGTTCTCCTCTTCTTCCCTTGCTCCTGCCCCCATCCCCAACACCAGTCATATTGTCAGGGCCCTTTGAGGGAGATTTATTCTTATGGAAGATGGAGAGTAGTTTAAGAGCTGACTTCATTTAGATCCATATCTCTCCCTCAGAGTGTGTCTAGTGTCCTTAAGAAGAGAGTAGTAAAGTGATGTTTACCTCTGACAGCTTTATTAAGGGAGATTAAACATTAACTTTTATGTGATTCTTAAGAAACTGATGAGCTGGGAGGCAGCTAGTCCCTCAAAAAAGCTGTTCCCTGACTTGGTCAGGGCTTCACTGGTTGTGCAGTGCTCAGGGCAGACCTGTGCTGGGTAGAAGGGCTTCCAAAAGCCTTGCCATCAGAAATATAATCAAAGACAAGTTTAAAAGACCTCTATGTCGTAAAGACAGGCTGGGGTAGATCTGAACCCTGTTGATGTGCTTCAATTCTCTGCTAAAAAGTTTGTCTATTTTAGGTTTAGCTTGAAGCTTAACAAATGAGAAACTGAGCAGAACACATTGATTAATATTAAAGCTCTGACTTGACTGAACTATGATCCTGGTTTGGGAACTAAGGATGGCTGCAACCACCACATCACCTCAGGCAGTAAAGAGTATCTGTCCTTATCACTCACTTACTATATGCTCAGATGCCAAGTTCTTGTCAGTTATTTCCCAGCAGCTGAGCTGCGGTACTTTTCCTCTTTCACAAAGAGGAGAAAGAACAACTCAGGTTCAACCCATTCATTTAGGCTAACGCATTTAGGTGTTTTCTTCTGTAGGCTAGGAGAACGCAAGCACCACAGTTTAAGCAGTGCATCATTAACTAAATAATTCATCCCGTTCCTTTAGTCTTTCTGCCTTCACCCTGCTACTTAGTCTTCTGAGGACTAAAGCTTTTAGGAATAAGGGGAAATATGGATGAAACATGACAGAGGATTGGAGTAGGTGGTCAGTTTTGCCCTGTCTAAAACAAAGGTTTCTAGAAATCTATATGTCACTCCATGGCATGTAACCCACTGCAAGCACTGTGCTCCTGGTAGTACGACATGCATATGTACATTATACTTCTGATACACAGTGGACAGGTCTAAGAGAGACAGAGTCTTACATTAGCACTTTGAGTCCCGGTGTGCAAAGGTGGCATTTTGTCTTGAAGGTGCCCAGACTATGGCATTCCTTGTTTAAACAAAAGCACCAGTTCTCTTGTAGACTGCTTTTCTCGTATCTACTTGCAAAACACGAATCTGACAAAACACTACTGTTATATATAACCCCTTCCAAAAGATGGAAAATTCCACAAAAATAGTAATAATCCTCATATACACACACAAAACCCCATGCACTCTGGTTTGTTGAGAGGGAAGAGCAGAATTTATTGAGGATTTCATAGGCAACATCTGAGAGAATCGTCGGATGTTATAGTGTTCCACCGTGGTTCTGGCGCCTCCTGTGCTATTAGGAATACCATTCTTCCCCTTATTTTATTATTTAACTGACAAGAACACCAACAGATCTTCTAACCCACTCAGGAATGCTCTTGATGGCATAAGACATAGCTTAGAATTTTTACCTTAGCAGACTTCATTGAACAGTCTGCTTGGGTGTCAGAGTAGTAAGGAAGTGATGCACTTTTCAGTAGAAACAAATTTGATTCAATTTAGAAGAGACAATATATATTGAAATACAATTTCAAAGCCCTCTTGGATCCTGAAGGCTGCCTTCTTCGCCAGCTCGGGTAATTATGTACAGCCCTAGTTTTAAGAAGCTGAAATTGTGATTAGCATGGGTAGAAGCAATGTTACAAAGGGTGTAGCAGTGGTCACTCTAAGTGTGAATTTCTGCTAAAAGAGGGAAGCTGGATTTTTGTGAGACACTTTTACATTTGATGTGAATGCTGAGAAATAGAAGCACACCTCCACCTCAGAGTAGTCACATGCTTACCCTAGTCTTGGCAGTTAGGCTTTGTGATTGTAAAAGCGGTTTTCTCATACTGTCTTACATGTGTAGTTACTGTAGCTGTGCATGAACAGGAGTATGAAAAAGGTGCGAGACATGGAACGGAGGTTTTTTCTTTTTCTCTCAGAGATAACAGTGTGAAGGCAGGAGGCTGTTCTCTGCTGTAACACGCGTGTTCAGGACTGGTGTCTGTATATCCCAAAAGTCACAGGATGACAGACTGAGGTAACTTTCAGATTTTCCTGCTCCATACCTTGTGGTGTGTGGAAAATAATCTAATTTAGTTATTGGCATAGGCATGTCACCTTGAGTTTCCATTTTCTGCTTTGAAAAGCCCTTACAGCGCTCAAGGCATTTTCTCATCTAGAGCTATTCATAGCAAACAGAGAAAAATCACTGCTTCTAGTCTGTCATTATGTTGACCTATTTCAGATGTCCCTCTTTGGACATGATGATCCATGCACTAGTAGAAGTGTCAGGTGCCTTCCACTGGTTATACAAGAATAACCAAGATGTCAGCATCTACTCTGTGAACACCTAAGATTAGGCAAGATGAATCCCCTTATGACCGAGTAATATGCCATAAGTCGATGTAGCACTGCTTCTAGGGAGGGACATAGGTGCTGAGCTTTTCAAGTGTTGCTTAATTCAGTGTGTCCCTGGAGGCATTGTTGTGTCTCCTTCTTGCCTACTTAGGACCCTTGCCTAGTTCGCTGCTGTCTTTTTCCACTCCCACAGCAGAGAGCTATATAATATGGCATCTAGCCCAGAGTCTTACTTGTAGAGGCTTTTGTGTGAACTTAGGACAAAACTTACTTGCCCTGTCAGCTTCCTCTGCGCTGCTGAGTGTTTAGAAGCAAATGTGATAAAGAAAGTAGAAATGCAATTAACAAAGACCAATAGATACAAAAGCCCAGAGCCAGTTTTAGCTACTGTTTGTCGATCCAGGCTGCCATTGCACCAATTGCTGAGACATGGAGTTATTGCAAAGTCAATAGCGGTGGGCATGGCTTTCAGTAATGATTTCAAGTCAGTCATGATATGCTGTGGAAACCACTGCAGTCAGCTTGCAGTGTTCATCCTTGCTGTAAGAAGTTGTGAAGCAGAGTCTTTCCTCCTTGTTCCAGTCACACAGTCACATATGCTCCTGAAAGCTTTGTAGCCTTCCATCTTATGCCACATCTCTCTTCATCTGATTTATTCACAGAGAAGGGTTTTGGGGTGGAGGAAAACAGGCAACCACTCCACCCCCCCATCTTCTTTAGATAGAATTACATGTGCCTTTTTGGCTAGAACTTAGCAATTTACCTTTGGCTAGTAACTGTAGTAATTTGTCAGCCCCTAGCCTAAGGGCAATTGCTGCCTTTTAGGGAGACCACATTGTATTTTCCTACAATATTTTGAGGACTTCTAGAAAAGACTGAGTTTGCACTTCTGGTTTCACGTGGTGAAACATTAGGGTAATCTTTGTCATTCTGTGGGACTACACTATCAAGATTAGACAGTCTTTAAGGAAAGATCAGAGGAGAACATCTGGGTGTACGTTAATGCCTAACAATTGAGCTGAAGCTCTCTACACCCTAACAAAGGGGGAAAGCATCCATAAGGAGCACCAGGGACCTTGTGGCGAGAGGGCTGGAAGTTTGTTTTTTTAAAAAGCGTAGGTATCACAAACATCATTTCGTGTTTTATAATATTTATGGTGCTTCTGGTGTGCAGGAGATGCTCAGTCTCCTAAGCCTCTGTTTGGTATTGTTTAAAACCATCTTGAGACACCTGAGACCTGTTGTTCAGGTGCTGAAATACTTTTTGAAAAGCCCAGCATGGTGACAGAAGAGAATGGTCTTCAGTAATGATTAAGCAAAATGCAGAAGAGAAAGAGAATCTTGTGGGTGTATGTGATACTTTTTTCAATGTTTAGTTGCTCTATAAAAACACAAAGGGCCAAGATGATCCTTGTTATGAAAACTATAAAGGCTGAGAAAAGAAGAGCTGCAAAAAGGAAAAGAAGGCATTTTTTTAATACAGAAAATTTAGAAAATTTAGAAAATTTAGTGTAGTATTAGTGCTTGTGGTGTGATTTATACTTTACCACAGAGTCACCACAAATAACAATATTTTAACACTGTAATATGCTTTCCACAAGTGGCAGAAGGAGTTCTCAGGACATAGGTTGGGCCAAGGTAATATATTTAAGGGTGGAAAAGCAAATTGCTTTTTTTTGCACTGAAGATGGAGGCTAAGTGGGACATCAACTTTCTTTTAACCTATTTTTTAAGTGTTTTTTTGTTTGTTTGTTTGTTTGGGGTTTTTTTGGTTTTTTTTTTTTTAGGCTTTTTCATTATTTCACATTAGAATTTATGGAAGTTGTGTTTTACCACATTCACAGTCACAGCAGAGGGCCGTGTAAACTGGGATCTGCCTGTTTGGCAGAGCCCCTAAGGATGTGACAGGAAAATATTGAACACAAATTGTGGGGCATCTCGCTTCCATTCAGCTGTTTCTGAGACAGGTGTGCTTGTCCTCACACTGAATGCCTTGGAGCAGTCAAAGAAATGCAGTTCTTGGTTACCTCCCTCATTTCACTGACACCATTTTAATGGAGGGTACCAGTAAGCCCAGTCCTCCTTATTATTTCCAATCCTCTGAAATTGGGTAGAACTAAATTTAGAAGAAGAGGGAAACTCAGGATTAGCTTTCTTTCCTATTTAAACAAAACAAATTCTCTATCTTTGGCCATACTAAACTGAAGGCAAATAGGTTGATCTGGGATTACGAATTACAAAGAATAAAAGAGTAATGCCCTTTCCTGGTCCACCAAGAAATCCACGTATTGCGGGTAGTTTAGAATTTGAAAATAGTAGTCAAGAGGATGCAATTACCTAGACTAAAGACAAGGTGAATGCAATTTGTACAAGTCTGATCTACATAAGATGGTAAAATCCAGTGTAAAATTGTTTAACTGTTGGGGAGAATTGGGTTCATCAGGAGAAAAGGCCCAGAGCGCTGTCTCCAGACTGCAGCTTTTGGGTTATCAGCTGTAGGTTTTAAAATCAGCTCTGGGTAGGATATCCTCAGTTGAGGTGAGTGAAGCTGGTCAGCATGAGAGAAAGGTTAAGCTTTCATGAGAGGGTGGGTTGATTCATGACCAAAACAGTAGCTTTGATTTCATACTGTTTTGTGGTATTGCTGCTTAATTCTTTTTGTATTAGAGTCTTCTTTCTTAAGGAAGCATCTTATCTAATCATGAATTTTATCTTTTATGATGAATAAGATCCCTGCTGGGTGTATCAATCTATTTCAGCCAAGTCTGATGGAGAATTAATAGTATAAACATACTTCTTGAAAATAGCTATTTGAGTTGAGAATTAGTTCCCCTTTTCCTTCCCTTCCCCCATAGCAAGATTTCCATCAAATTTCAGAGTTTACACTGTATTAAATTTCAATAAAGTCCCATCACAAAATAGAAATCTATAGGAAACGAGCTTTATTAACTCTCCTGTGCAGAGAAACACAGGCACCCTCTACAAAGATCTTAAAATGTTAGAGGCAGCCAACCCACAATTCCCTGGAACTGTACATAGCCTCCCCATAAAAGTACTTTCTTGCTTTACCTGATCACCATTCTGTCTCCTGAGAAGGACACAGGTGTGCAAGAGAAGTTGCCACAGCAAAATTCCTAGGCTGACCTTTTTCTTTTCTTCCCCTTCTTTTTTTTTTTCCTCCTCCTTCTGTCTTTTTTGCTTCTTTGTTAGCACACACAGCACTCCACTTCCGGTTTGCAAAAGCCAAATGCTTCTCCCTGTAATTGGCCCAGAATGTAACATTTATCTTTTCTCTGGGAACCTTTTTCCCCTTCGCTGAATTTGGAGCCAGTGCAGCGTAATCTCTTTTAAACTCGAATCTACATGAAGTGCAATTGAGAACACAGGTGTGAGCAGAGCTCTTGCTTAAAATAGCAAACAGTAGTAAAAGTAGCTGCTGTTCATTTGGGAGAAGATAACAAATGAGACCTCCCAGGAGTCAGCAGTGCGACTTCACACTGTTTCTCATCTATATAAATGATCTAAATAGAGATAGTAGCGGTAAACAAGCAAATTCTACTGATAGCAAAAGTATCAGGGAGTAATAAGCCCAGAGCAAACACCAGAGCGTTCAGGGGATTTTGATCTACTACATCTGCAAATGCATAATTGTCAGTCTTTCCTGCAAAAATAATAGCAGAAGATAATAAGCGCAAAGAGATGTGACTGAGAGCAGTTGGTTGCACAGACATTTTAGCAAAGACCTTGAAATAAAAAACCGGGAACTTGATCTAACTTTAAAATGCAACTGAAGTGTGAACTGCGAGGCAGGAAGCTGCAGCGGATTGCTGGAAAACCCCCAAGTCTGGAGGGCTACTGGTTGTAAAGTTGCACCATTATAAATAAGGCCTTTCTGAATATGAGCACTGTTGTGCTTAAGCAGCCTGTCAAAATTAAATCAAAGTTTCTTTTCCTTCCGTTTGTTCATTATTTTGTCTGGGGTTTCATTTATTTAAATTATTTTGATTAAAACCATTTAGACAGCTGTGAATGACAGATTGTTCATTAAATAAAAACATTTTGCTCCTTTCCTTTTTTTTTTTTTTTTTTTTTTTTTTTTTTTTTTTTTTTTTATTTCTAAAGGGGAAGTGGGGTGTTTTTTTTCCCTTTTCTTTTTTTTTTTTTTTTTTTTTTTGTTTTATCTCTTTTATAATGCTACAAGGTAAGTAGGTGTATTCTGATGCCCTTCCTGATGTCTTACAAGCTCTGTCCCATAAGCAGATTTTTTCCTCCGCCTCTAATCATTCCCCTTTTACTCTGCTGACCCTTCTGTGTTCCCATTGGATGTTGTTTGTGAAGGTGAGTGAAATGGAGCTCAGTGGCTAAAGCATCCAAGAATGCTAGCATCTAGGTGACTCTAGTTAGAATTCTTGCATGACACCAAGTCCTACGGAGATATATTGCACGATCTTAAGAAATGCTCTCTATGTCATGGAGTATGTGAACAGATTGGTAAAAGAAAACAAATCTACACATGTACTTTTTCTGTGAGGGATAGACACAAGCTATTTATTTCAGAAGCAGAAGGGCTACCAAGCTCCTGCTGAGCTGTGTTACTTAGCTCTGTGTTCCTTATCCTCACTCTCCCTTGACTGAAGGCTACATGGTTGGGTTTGTATGGTTAGCGTTTGGTGGGTCCTTAAGAAGGAGGAGAAAATTGTTTTTTTCGATGAAAAAAGAGCCCCCTCATGAATGAGCAGATGGCAAGTGTAGCGATGACTTGTTCACGAAGAGTGGAGTGAACTAGGCTGAGAAGGAGCAAGGGTAAGAATGAAATAACTGGCACGGTGATTCAATGACTCTGCTCAAAAAGGCTGAAAATAAAAGTAATCTCACACTCTGCATTTGTAATTTGAAGGTGAGTGAGGCTTTTGGGCGTCTGAATAAAAAACAGACTTCAAAATAGGAGAATTCTGTGGATTTCTGGTCAGGAAGAGAGAAGCCTGAGCATGTTGACCAACAGAGCTGGAAGAGAAAGGGAAGAAAGTAAAATATACTTTTGTTGAATATCAAGGTGTTGATCTGCTGATGTTCCAAGCCAGGATGAAGGCTTTCCCTCTGCAATACAGTGAGGAAAATTCTAAGCATCTGTGGAAGCCCTTTGCCAGGGAGTAGCCCTGGTGCAGATACCCCCAGTGCCAGGGAACAAAATCTGATATGAGGGAGCTTTGGGAATTTTGTCTGGTCAATTTATGGGTTTTTTTGGGAGGTGGATGTTTTTCGTTGTGGGGTTTTTTTTCCATAGATACCTTATTCTTGACAACCCTCTCTGTTTTTTGCCATTATAACACAACTTATTTTAAGCATTACTGTTTCTAAAGAAACTTTCCTACTTCGGTTGACAGCACGTCTTCTCTCTTCCGTGCTTGCGATACTTTAATTGGTATTTGGTTACTTTTTGTGTAGCATTTCAGACTGTAGATCACCTGTGTGTTACTGTGCATTCCTTCTTACCTGCCCACCTTTATCTGATCTCAAGAGCTCTCCTTGGTTTGCTGTGCTTGGAAAGCCCACCTAGCACCTCACTTTGTGTGTTGCCATGGAAATCTATAGCATAATGTCAGTGACTAACAATTATATCGTACTGGGGAGATAAATTAATTGAACATAACCTTAATGAAAGCAATAGTGGTAAGGATAGAAGCAGGTTCCTGAGTTTGCCTGTATGTAATCAACTATTTAAGAGTTTCTTCTTATCGGTGGCATCCAGTGGTTTTGGCTAACTTTATACTTCCCTTTGTACAGAAACCATGAAGAATGGCTGAGAGCTATCTTGGCAGTAAATTTTTGGTGGCCCAGACAGGCCTGAGGACTAAGAAAATAGCCAGGGGGGAAGGAAAAAAAAAAGATAATATATATGCTTAAAATGTTTTGAATACTGCTTACCTTTCAGGCTATTAAGTTTTCCTTGAAGAGAAGGCATTCTTAAATTTTTCTTACTTATTTGTATTACAGTTGTGTCTCAGAGTTACTGTCATGGACCAATGCCCTGTTGCTCTAGGAACAGGCAGAAACATCAAACAGAAATATAGAATCAAGCAGATGAGGACCAGAAAGAAGTCACGAGGCAATCTTGGTTAGTCTCATCTTGCCACTGTTGAGATTCCGTGAGCAGTGTAAGAGAGAGCTGAAAAAAAGAGGACAGATATTGCTGTTGTTAAGGGGGGGTAAAAGCGGGGTGATCCTTTTGCTTTCAGAAGGAAAATTATGAAAGAATCCTAATTTGAAAACTAAAGGTTTAGAGTTATTCACACTTTTCACTGATAGTTCACATCATTAGACTATAAAGTAAGAGATAGGTAGAATATATACTTGCATAAAATTCTATAGAGGTACTGATCTAAAATATTGAATGTGCATGGCCCAGCCTTCAGTTTTCTTTAATTAAAACAAATGTATTGAGGACAGAGTGGTATAATCCGTCACTGGATTAATGGGTATGAGAAAAGCTTCCATCCTAAATTCTAACTACACTAATTTTCAATTTTATCACCTTGTGATTTTTACCTAATTGTTTTGCAGAGATGTGTTTTCTCTTCTGTTGATATGCCAACATGTTATAGAAGCCACGGCCACCCAAACTGAGCTTGTTGGCCTGATTCCAGCCTGTGCTCTTCTCTACTGTTGTGCTAATTCAGCCGGCAGAGGAACAAATCCACCAGCTGAGCAAGTGTAGGTTTTTACTTCACAAAGCTTACAGAGAACCACAAGCTGTGGAAGACATCTGAAGTCTGGTGCAACAAAATCTAGGGCAGAGGGAGGAACCTTTCTCTTTGGGTCCTTGCTGGGCATGTAAGTCATGTAACTCGGTGGAGCACTTTTTGCTTCTATTCGCATCTACATGCCAGTCCATCTCTGTGGTATCATATATAAACTATAGAGGAAGTAGGCTCAGATTGTGCTCTGTTTTACGTCTGGCCTGGGTTAGCAGAAGCATGGTGAGGCATGGCATCACTGTTCTCATCTCCAAATCTTTTACTTAGCTCTTTAGAAGAGCTGTAGTGTTTTCTCTGAAATGCAAAATGCAGTGCAGTCTGAGTGGCTGCTGTAGCTGACTTGATGTAACACGGAGCCATTTTCCAGTGGTGGCAGATACCTCTGTGAAGTCTTAGGAAAAGAAACAAAAACATTTTTTAAGTAAATCTCATCATTTCTGGAAAGGTTTAACTTCTACTTTTAAATAACTTCTCCCCCCCCCCCCTCCTTTTTCTTAACTGATGGAAAAGAGTATAGAGGGTATAGACCCAGTCGTAAGACTATATTAAGTAATTTTCACATTTTTCCACAATCTTTCTAAGCTTATCATATTTTATAAAACTAATTCATAGAGGCTTTTTGCTGCAATTTCTATGTGTATCTTTCCTTAACCTGACCAAAATAAGTATGATATATAGCACAAGTAATTAGTGGCTGTGAGATAAAAAGGTACGTTTGTGTTCTACATTTGCATCACATAAGGTTAGGCCTTGTAAATTAGATGAAACACTAATAATAATCAAACCAATGAGGTCATATTCGTTGTTCTTTTAATTCTCTCCGCTTCTGCTATGATAATTTTACACTTCTTATGCTCTGCAACTGAACAATTATTACTTTCCTAAATATTTACATGAGTTTTGACAAAACAAACCCCTGCAGAATCAAAATAAATACTTTCTATTCAGCAGAAATGATTTTTGCGTTAGTCTGCATTGGATATTATACAACCCAATTATTACAATATGTGGACATGTATAATAAATAAGATATACTATGATACCATAGCAACAGTGTTTTGCAACAGAAACTTGTGATGTCCTATTTGTACCCAGAGAAATGTGGGGTGTGAAGTGATAAATTCCTTCTCCCAGTTGAGTTTTTGACACCCGGCAAGTGTAGCGCTAATGGTGGGACTGTACAGCACTAATTCTGCCAAAAACTTCAGGTTTTTTCTATATGGCAATGCTCTTGGCCAAAAGGGATACACTGATGTTTCCTCTAACAGAATTTTTGTGAATTATTACATCCAGCCTAGGTTTTGGTTGGGGGCCTGGGGATGACTGTATTAAAGGGGAAGGCACGATGAAATATTGTCAATAAAATGTAGTTGTTTCCATTTGTGAAGGTCCTGCACTCGGGCCACAACAGCCCCATGCCTTGCTACAGGCTTGGGGAAATGTGGCTGGAGAGCTGCCTGGCAGTAAAGGACCTGGGGATTCTGTCTGACAAGCGGCTAAATGTGAGCCAGCAGTGTGCCCAGGTGGCCAATGGCATCCTGGCTTGTAGAAGAAACAGTGTGCCCAGCAGAAGTCGGGAGGTGATTGTCCCCATGGACTCAGCACTGGTGAAGCCACAGCTTGAGTGTTGTGTCCAGTTCTGGGCACCTCAACACCAGAGAGATCTGGAGGGGCTGGAGCGAGGGCAGAGGAGGGCAACAGAGCTGGGGAAGGGACTGGAGAATAAATCTTATGAAGAGCGATAGAGGGAGCTGGGACTGTTTAGTTTGAGGAAGAGGAGGCTGAGGGGAGACATCATCACTCTCTACAACTACTTGAAAGGACACTTTAGAGAGGTTGATACTGGTCTCTTCTCACAGGGAATTAGCAATGGAATGAGAGGGAATGGCTTCACGCTGCCACAGGGGAGCTTTGGGCGGAACATTAGGAAAGAATTTTTCACCGCAAGAGTGGTCAGGCCCTGGACTAGGCTGCCCAGGGAGGTGGTGGAGTCCCCATCCCTGGATGTGTTTCAGAGTGGTTGAGATGTGGTGTTGGGGGATCTGGTGTAGGGAGAGAACTTTGTAGAGTGGGGCAGATGGTTGGACTCGATGATCTTTTCCAACCTGAAAGATTCTGTGATTCTATGAATGCAAGTATGGAGCCAGGAGGAGATATTGCTCCAACGATCCAATCTCCATCAGGGCTGGGGAAAGGCTGAGGCTCTTGGGGAGTGACATGGTCAGTTTTTCAGCTGAGAAACCTGTTTGGATGTTAAATAAAAGAATAGAAAAAATTCTAAGTATTAACTAGGGAGGAGAGAACAAGGATTGAGGGGGCCTTAAATCTCATAGTTCCTAAAAAGATCTAGAATTAATAAAACGTAGGGATTGTCCCTGCTCAGGCTATGAGGGCCTCTGTGATGAGAGGCTGGGGCTGCCAGCCAGTTCTGGCTGGTTCTGGGTGGTTCCAGCTGGTTTCGGGTTGTTTGAGCTGGTTTTGGGTGGTTCCAGGTGGTTCTGGCCGCACCAGCACAGGGCAGAGCTGAGCCCCTCAGCAGGGCTGGGAGGAAAACATGTTTGAGAAGGTCCAAGCCCTGCCTGGGCAGCAAGGGAAGAGGAGACCAGTGGGAGCCTGGCCCTGCGGCCCCAGCAGGAGCCAGGGATTCCCTGGCAGCCCTGGGGCAGACCATGGCGGAGCAGGGGAAGAGTGTGAGGAGGAGGGAGCGGCAGAGAGGAGCTGTTACAGGCTGACCACAGGCCCCGTTGCCCCCCAGGAAGGGGAAGGAGCTGCAGGAGTCAAGAAGGAAGGAGTGAAGTTGGGCCTAGGAGGAAAAAGTGGTGGGGGAACAGCGTGTCAGTTTTGTCTTTGTTTCTCACTGTCCAATTGCATTTTAATTATCAATAAACTCAAATAATTTTTCCCAAGTTGAGTCTGTTTTGCCCATTAGGGTAGTTTGTAAGCAATCTCCCTGCTGTTATCTTGACCCATGAGCTTTTCCACCCTATTTTCTCCACCTGCCTTGTCGAACGGAGGAGCGAGAAAGTGGCTGAGCAGGCCTCTGGCAGCCAGGCAGGGCATATAAGACAAGCTGAAAAATTTAATCACCAAAAATCCCAGGAATTTCATTCATTGCATTGTACGTTGAAATGTAAAGAACCACTATAGCTCATTCCAGGCCTGAGCCTTAGTTCATTGGAGCATTAGCTGTGTTGAGTTGAAGTTGCATTAAATTACACTTTTAGAAAATGTGAAGTTAGAAGCACTGCAGAGAAGTGATGTCTTAGATTTTATTCTGACTTGTGATGGTTGATTTTGATTGTATGATGGTTTGGCTTGTACCTGCAAATGAGATACTCTTTGCAACGTCTCTTCTAAACAAAATTATGTCACATTGTGCTTTTTCTAAAGCATAAGACAGAAGGCATTTCCCCTTCACCAGCTGAATACTTTTGAAATTTTGGAGGAAATGTTACAGTATTTTCCTCTCATCATTGGGTTTCCATGGGTAGCTTTATTCTCATTTGATGGCAAATCAGTTTTTTGATTTTGAAGAACCTTCAGCTTAGGAAAGTATGGAATAAACACTTCAGGGTTTTTTTATGAGGGAATGCCCTTAAAATTTTGACACAGTGGACAACTGTAGTACTGATTTATCTCAAATTTTCACGTACCTAGATTGTTACCCCTGTGAGAAACCTGTGAATGGGCTGTGCAGAACTACTTACCCATCCCTTATTACTGTGGAGACCCAGTTCTGAAGGATGTGACACCTTATTCACAACCTGTGACAGAAGAAAGACGTTATTCCTTTTTATGAATAGGTTTATAATTTTATCTGTGTAAATTGGACACATAGTAGGAAGCTGTAGATTTGATATTCTTGCCATTCCTTTACGTTTCTAATTAAGCCTAGCTCATGCCTGCCTTCATCTTCCACTCCTATTTATTACTGCTTTATTTTCTGGCTCTAAAATGCTCTAGTGGTTCGTCCTCCCTTTCTGGCTGACTGTATTTGCTCCGCACGTGTCCACTTTCACCAGATCAACACCTTTGGGAGCAAAAACAGTTGTTGACTCTTTTCTTTGAAGTATTTTATTTAGCACAGTTAGACAGCCAGAGGCCAACAGGAGAATCAGAATGAAACAAGAAAAAATTTAATGGCCTAACATTTTAAGGCTAACTGTTCCAGGGTGATGCTTCACTTTCATTGTACGTGATGGAAAACGACTAAAATTAATCTGCGCTCCTTCCTCTTTTGCCCAAACCCATGTTGTTATTCTCTAACTATCTTTTCTCCTTGTAAGAATACTTCTAGTGAAAGTTCTACACCAAGCCTGTTTTATGTCATGCTTGTCCTCAAATCATTGAAATAACAAGTCGTAGCACTAATTATCAATATTTCTTAAAATTTTTACTGTTTGTTCAAAACCAGACAAGAAAAGCAAATTGTCCAAGAGACTGAATTATAAAACAATTGTGACACAACACAGATATACATTTAAAAAGGGACTTTCAGAGCTCTAGAGCTGCATGGAAAGCAAAAAGGATCTAGATCTTAATTTGCTGTTTTTTCTGCTGCTAAAGCTGATCTTTTGTTTACAGTGCTTTGAAGGTCCTAGAGAAGTGCATTTACAGTTAGTCCTACAGGGAAAAAGATTTTGGAAGGAATTCGTTTTAGTGAGTTTCAGCAGATGGTTTTTGGGACATTGCAGTTAGACTGAGATGAAAAGCATTGCTAAGAAGTAATTTACCCTTGCTATGGAATGTGTTGTGGGTATTATTGAGTAGTTTCAAACTTTAGTCTATAGAAAGTTTGAATTCCAAAAAGAAAAGAATCTCATTTTCACACACAGTTGTTCTGTTTTGGAACTCCCAAATACCTTGTACAAAAGTTTGACCCTCACCCCTAAGCAAAGTCTTGATGCATTTCATTTTAATTTTGCTTTTGTTTGTCAATAACAACTGATTTTTAAAAAATAAATAAATCAAAATTCACTGATGAAAAATTACCTCTGTTTTCTAGACTGATCAGCTGCCATAACCTTAATTCATCACTAAAGAGCAGAACATAAGTGTCTAAGAGAGTTTGGAATTGAAGGAGTGGGGGGATGTATTTCAGTCATCTACTAATTACAGCCAGGTTATCTTTAAAAAACATGAGCCACAAAATGGATTGGTACTCTGTCTGTGAGGCCCATGGTATAAGGTTCAACAAGGCCAAGTATCGGGTCCTGCATTTGGGTCACAACAACCCCATGCAGTGCTACAGGCTTGGGGAAGAGTGGCTGGAGAGCTGCCTGGTGGAGAAGGACCTGAAGGTGTTGTTGATCAACAGCCAGTTAACCATGAGCCAAAAGGCTGCCCAGGTGGCCAAGAAGGCCAACAGTATCCCAGCCTGTGTCAAGAATAGTGTGGTAAGTAGGACTGGGGCAGTGATCCTCCCTCTGCAGTCCCTGGGGAGGCTGCACCTCAAGCACTGTGTCCAGTTTCAGGCTTCTCACCACAGAAGGATATTGAGGTGTTGGAGCCTCTCCAGAGAAGAGAAACAAAGCTGGTGAGGAATCTGGAGAATCAGTCTTACGAGAAGCATCTGAGGGAGCTGGGGTTGTTCAGCCTGGAGAAAAGGAGACTGAGGGGAGACCTCACTCTCTACAGCTACCTGAAAGGAGGTTGTAACAAGGGCAATGCCAGTTCTCCTAAGTAGCAAGCAATAGGAGAAGATGAGATAGCCTCAAGGTGCACCAGAGGGGGGTTAGATTGGATACTAGGAAAGATTTCTTCAGTGGAAGGGTTGTTAAGCACTGGAAAAGGCTGCCCAGGGAAGTGGTGGAGTTGCTCTCCCTGGAGGTATTTTAAAGCTGGGTAGGTGTGGTGCTGAGGGATGTGCTTTTATGGTGGGCTTGGCAGTGCTAAGGTTAAGGGTTGGCCTTGGTGATCTTAAAGGTTTTTTCCAACCTCAACAATTCTATCTACCTGGCATAGTAAGCTTATGTAGAGACAATCAGACAGCCAAAACGCTATTATACTCTATTAATTTTGTGAGGATCCTTATATACAAGCAAGTTTACCTGACACGTGTTTCTATGAGTAAAGTGTTTCTGAATTTGTGTATTTTGTGAGTGATGATACTGTCAATAGGACTTGAGCTTCAGTAGACAAGCGAATTCTGTTTGATCTAGTAATTAGTAATTATTGTACTGCAGCTTCTCTCTGTTTTGGTGAGTGCCTTCTTTACCTAACAACCTACAGCCATAGGAGACAAAGCCAAATAATTCCATTTGCACTGTTTGTCTTTGTTGAAAATAGCCAATAAGTTCCAAAGTTGCTTGGTACTCGCATGCAAATGCAGAATAAATGCATGTCGTGGTTCTGACCTAATCAGAAAAAGAC
>VZRU01013592.1:946664-956886 GCA_013398155.1 Pedionomus torquatus | reverse complement strand
GAGCGGGCGGGCCTCCTCCGGCCCCGCGCCGCCAGACCGAACCGAACCTCTGCGAACCGTTGGAGACAAGCGCCGGGCCGCTCCCCGGATCGGCAGCGGGCCTGCTGTTTCCAAGGGAGAGCAACCCGCGCTGGCGGCGTCCCTCGGGTGGGTGCCGAGGTGAGGGGTGCAGCCTGTGCCCCCTCCGCGTACCTGGGCCCACGGCGGCCTCGGAGGTGCGCGGGAAACGCATTTCAAGTGCCCGGAACGGACTCGGGCGATAAATAATTTCTCTTGCACGGCAGCAGCTCTTAGGCGATCTGAATATAAGGAGAAGCAACAGTGCTACTATAACAGCAGCCATAAAAAGCGCTGTTTGTTTAAGATTTAAAAAAAAAATTTAGAAGCTATTCGTAGAAATGCAGCGCAGTAGCACTAGTTATACATATATTTGAACGTGTGCTTTTTCTCTTGTACAACGTGATTGCCCCCAAACTCAAGTTTCAGCTCAGCAAGATGCTTAATCTGAAAGGATCAATATGCCTTTTTGCCACAGGAACAAGAAAATTGTCGATTATTCTTGGTTTGGCAGTTTGGAAGATGATGGTAAGTGCTAAGTTCTTGTACATAACAGAAATACCAACACTCATTTAACCACCAAAAATATCACCACAGTATTTTTAATTAATTAGTTCATGAAGAAGGCTGTTATCTGTTTTCACTAGAAGTAATCACAGCACACTGTTAAATACTCTAATTCAGCAAGAATGTCGTGGCTCTAAGAGTATAACAACAGTAGGTCAGGAAACAGGTGAATAAAATCATGTCTTGTTGCAGGAAAATCCATTTCTCTCGCTGCCTCAGTTTTCAGTGGTGATTGGCGGTGCCTCGTCCAGCTGATTATCAGGTCACAGAACTGTAAATTAGAATATAAAGGAGGTGTGAAGTCAACTGTGCACAGATCCAGTGTTTTTACTACAGTTCTGTATCTTGATGGGTTTTGGTTGAGGGCATGACAGTTAAATTTTGAGTTCATTACAGAACTGTAAATTAGAATATAAAGGAGGTGTGAAGTCAACTGTGCACAGATCCAGTGTTTTTACTACAGTTCTGTATCTTGATGGGTTTTGGTTGAGGGCATGACAGTTAAATTTTGAGTTCATTACAGAACTGTAAATTAGAATATAAAGGAGGTGTGAAGTCAACTGTGCACAGATCCAGTGTTTTTACTACAGTTCTGTATCTTGATGGGTTTTGGTTGAGGGCATGACAGTTAAATTTTGAGTTCATTGGTAAGAAGACTGGATGGTAAGCTATTTATTTTCATGTCAGTCCTCCCTTGCTTCTAAGGCCCAAAGGATACTATGCATTTTTCTTACAGAATTTGGTTGGTTTCATGTCGTTTTGGATCCATGCTATTTGCAGGATCCGGGGAACAGTTTGAATTGGTAGGAAGGGAGGGCAAAAGTAAATAATTTTTATTTTTGCTGTGAATCACAGAATGATACGGAGTTGGAAGGGACCTGTGGAGATCTAGTCCAACCCCCCTGCCAAAGCAGGTCCTCCCAGAACAGGTTTCACAGGAACTTGTCCAGGTGGATTTTGAATGTCTCCAGAAATGGAGACCTCTCTGGGCAGTCTGTTCCAGTACTCTGCCGCCCTCAAAGTGAAGAAGCTCCTCCTTATGTTTAGATGGAACTTCTTATGTACAAGTTTGTATCCATTTCCTCTTATCCTGTCACTGGGCTCCACTGAAAAAAAAGACTGTCCCCTTGACACCCACGCCTTACCTGTTTACATGTGTTGATCAGACAACCCCTCAGCTTTCTCCTCTGCAGACTAAAAAGACCCAAATCCTTCAACCTTTCCTTGTAAGAGAGATGTGCCAGGCCTCCAGTCATCTTTGTGGTCCTCTGCTGTACCCTCTCCAGCAGTTCCTTGTTCTTCCTGAACTAGGGAGCCCTGAGCTGGAAACAGTACTCCAGATGGGGCCTCACCAGGGCAGAGTAGAGAGAGGGGCAGAATAACCTCCCTCGATCTGCTAGTCACATTCTTCTTGATGAATCATGTGGATTAATAGAGATTCTTAGTTTCAGGAGTTTAAATGCGGTGCATGACTTCTCTTAAGCCATGTAATATTAAAGAAAAGTGTAAATTCTTAGAAATATTAGTGATCTTGTCGCAGGTTCTCCATCATTTAGAGAATACTCTAAATTACTATTTTTTTCCATGTTTTTCACTGTGATCTGCAGTGTCTTCAGTTGGAAGAAAGGTAGTTTTCACGCCTTCTAACTTTCTTTGAAAATTGGAAAAATACATTGTATTTGGTAAAAGGCAATGTGAGAATGGTAGAAAAAAGGGAACAGAAGACAGTTTTTAAGGGAAGCAGTTCACAAAACACCAGGAACTCTAAAAATGTTTAATGACAGTAGTTAGTATTCTGATTGATTGCTATTCAGCATATCAAAGGGTGAACTTTTAGTTATTGAAAAACTGGTAACACATTGGACATTGAAGCTTTATTGCCATATTGGTAATAAAAACTGAAATAATTACCTCTTGAATAAAAGTATATGCAAAAGCAGTTCTGTTAAATTTTAATTTAAAATATATTTAAGAATAGTATTACTATATTTGTTGTGTTCTTTAAAAATGTAACTCATTTCAAAAAAGGTGGTGTATCTTTGGTGTATGTTCATTGTGAATGATTTTTTTTTGGTCACATAGAAGACTACAGCAAAACTCATTAAAGCTTCATGCTGTTTCCGAAACAGATGAAGACTTTGCATGTATAGAGGCACCTTCGAGTAAAAAATCCAGAACGCAGCTGAAGGATCCAAAGAAGGAGAAAAAAGAGAAGCAAAAAAAGGCACCCACTGAATTGACTTCGTCACAAAAGCAGACACCTAGTAAAAGGTAAGAAATGTTGAAATGTCATTAACTGTTTAAAGCTGGATTCCAAAAACAATACTTATTTTTTCTTTTTTTTTTTTTTTTCCTTCCCTGGAGTTTTAAGCAGCTGAGAATAAACAACTAACATATTGGTGGGATAAAGATTTTCGGCCTTATTGGTATCATTGCAAATCAGGGATAATGTAATTATGCATAGAGTCAGGAAAACTTTCCTGAGTTTATTAGTGAGCTATGTCCATTTTGTTACAGCTCTAAAAAATTCCAGCTAGTAACCTGCATAGATGCAGAACCAGGTTTGCATGTCTGATCTTGTTTTGATATCTCTACTGTGCAAAATAGCTAAGAATTCTGAGTTATATAAGGACTCCTAAAACTGAGAAATATAAAGCCAAGTTGAACTCCTTAAAAAAGAATGTATTTAAATCTTGTCTGAAACTACAAAGGCAGTGTCAATGGAAAAACAAACCTGATTATTTTGGTAGTAAAGTTATGTATAAATACCTTCTTTCAATGTAGTATTTCAGGCAAATATAATCGCTTCTTTCTGTGATAATACCAGTTATTAGTTTATATATATATACACAGTTTTTTGCAATCATAATGATTTTAAGTATAGTGTGCTTTAATTACTAGTGTGTACTTTGTCTAAATAATTTCAGGAGGTAATATTCATAATATGGTATGCTATAAGTATGTATTGAAATGCTGATCTCTGTAAAAGTATTTGAATTTTTAAAAGTTCAGTGAGTCAGAAATAGATCTGTGGTACTTGTGTCATTGTTTCATTATTTAGCATGTTTGTTTGTTTGTTTGTTTTCTCAGGATATCCCTGGATGACAAACTTTATCAAAGAGATTTGGAGGTTGCCTTAGCCTTATCCGTCAAAGAAAAATCTGCAAATGTCTTTGAGGTGCAAAATTCAGAAGAACAAGGTTATTTTACAGTTCAATGCAACACTCTATTTACATGTAGTGAATTCAAACATGACTATTTTACAGTGAAATAGGTTGAAAGTCATGTTTTATTTTAATATATCATAGTAAGGAAACGACAATTTCTAGGCATTGCCTACGTTCTTATGTTCTTGTATTCTTCTGTGAGAAAAATAACTCATCTACAAGGTATTTCAAACATATAGTTTGATTAAAAACAGATAAAAATATTAGCTATTTAAATTTGAATTGTCTTGACTTTTTTATAATGTGGTTTTTGTACAGTAATATTTAGCATTATTTATTTATTTCTTGTTTTCTGGATTCTAGAACAGATAAATCAGAAAATGTACACAGGAGACCCCCATTTTCCAACTGCAGTGTGGACTGTGAACTTTAAGTTCTTCTCATACTCTGTCTTTTCAGAAATAGTATTTCGAGATACATTCAAGTAGCTTACCTCTTCTTTGTTTTCATTGGTTTCTGGTGTTCACTTCCATGGAAAAAAGAGTCTTTTAAATAAAGACTGAAGGATGAAGGATACATTATTTTTTTCAGTAAAAATTTGGTCCCAGTCTTAAAATGGGAAAACCTGGGGATTGCTGAATGAGATTGGTACACATTACTAAAAATTGTAAAAAGCAATAGACATGATGGTTTTAGGTGCTGAGTTTATTTACTTTGAGAAGCTACACTTACATTCCTGTTCTTTATGGGTCCATTATGGCCAAGCATCAAATAAACACAAGCAAAACATTTGCAGTATCATTAGAAACTTTTTCAGTTTTCCGGTTGTATTTTGGTCTTCTGTCTGTTAGCTTGAGGACAGGTAAATATTGATAATTTTCACAACCAGAAGGTAAATTTTGGTCAGTTAAAAGAGTAAAACAAGAATCACGTGAAAACAAGTGCCAATGGTAGGCTTCTGTATAGTATACTTCAAAATCACAAAAGTGAATTCTGGGGACTCACACCTGCTGCTTTTTGAGAAGGAGAATAGATTTACTGTGAATTTGAATTAATCAGACCACCTTCTGTTTTCTAGGTCTCCATCAGGTGATTGAGGTACCTAGGGGTGATGGTAGGCAAAGGACATCATCATCTAAAGTTCCAGCACATCAGAAGTTACTGACTGTTGACAGTGATGACGGAGGGCATGCTACTGACTCTGAGCCAGAGTGTGTACCTAGTAAGTTCTTCTCTACAAAACCCCTCTCCTTTAAATGTGATCCCTTAGATTTAGTTTATATTTTCAGTGAAATGTGTACTGCTTCTGCTGTATCTTCCCTCCTCCACCTTACTGAATCACTGTCATTTAATACTAGTGGCATCTCAATTGCGCTTTGACAGTAGATCTAAACATTGGATCTTACTCATACACATTCCCCAAACTGGCAAAAATGATACTGTCCTCTGCATTTACTGCAGTGTGTCAGAAAAAATTTCTTCTACCTGCTTTGTCCAGGTTAGTTCCGTCTATTTTAAGAGCCTCTGTTCTCTTTCCCAGTTGTTTTCTGGGTTTTTTGTCAAAACAGTGACTCTGGAGTAGTATCAGGTGTTACTGCTTTCAATATTGGCTTTGTTTAAGCTTATCTAAAAAAATAAGTAGCTTCCCTTCTTCCCTTCTCCAATTTTCAATTCTTAGAAAACCATCCTGCATCTGATTGGAGGTCAGCCTATCCTCATACTCTGCTTCTGGTAGCAGCCTAGTATTGAATGCCTGCAGAATATGATAACACAGTCATAGAATGGTTTGGTTGGGAAGTGGCCTTAAGGATACCAAGTTCCAATCCCTTTGCCACCTACTAGACCAGTTTTCTCAAAGCCACATCCAGCATGGTTTTGAAGAGTTTAAGGGATGGGGCATCCACATGGGAAACCTGTTCCAGTGTCTCACCACCCTCACAGTAAAGAATTTTTTCCTAATATCCAACCTAAATCTCCTCTCTTCCAGTTTAAAACCATTACCCATTGTCCTATTGCTACACTCCCTGGTAAAAGAGGCCCTTCCCATCTCTCCTGTAGGCCCCCTTGATGTACTGGAAGGCTGCTCTAGAGTCTTCCCGGAGCCTTCTCATCCGCAGGCTGAACCCCAACTCTGTTAGCCTGTCTTCAGAGAAGGGTGCTCCAGCCTTCTGATCATCTTTGTGGCCCTGTGAACCTCCTCCAACAGGTCCGTGTCCTTCTTATGTTGGGGGCTCCAGAGCTGGATCTCGGGAGAGCAGAGTAGGATCAGAACAGGAGCAGAGGCAGAATCGCCTCCTTTGGTCTGCTGGCCACATTTCTTTTGATGCAGCCCAGGATGTGGTTGCCTTTCTGGGCTGCAAGCACACATTGCTGATTCATGTTGAGCTTCTCATCCACCAACACCCCCAAGTCCTTCTCTTTAGGGCTATTCTCAGTCCATTCTCTTCCCAACCTGCATTTGTGCTTGGGATTGTCCTGACCCACATGCACGATCTTGCACTTGGCCTGGTTCAGCTTCATGAGGTTTGCATGCATCCTGCTCTCGAGTCTGTCCAGGTCCCTGTGGATGGCATCCCTCCCTTCCAGCATGTTGACAGCGCTACACAGCTTGTTGTTACCAGCAAACATGCTGAGGGTGCACTGTGTCCCACTGTTCAAGTTAAACGGCACTGGTCCCAGTACTGACCCTTGAGGAACTCCACTCATCACTGACTTCCACTTGGACATTGAGCCGTTAACTGTAACCCTTTGACATTGTCCATCCAGCCATTTCCTGATCCACTGACTGGTGTATCCATCAAATCCACGTCTCTCCAGTTCAGAGACAAGGATGTCAGGTGGGACAGTGTCAAATGCTTTGCACAAGTCCAGGTAGATGGTTATCAGTTGCTCTTCTGTTATCCACCAACACTGTAACTCCATCGTAGAAGGCCACCAAATTAGACACGTTTGGCCTTTAGTCGCTGATCACCTCCTTANTTTAGTCGCTGGTCCCCTCCTTTTTTTCCATGTGTCTTGGCAGAGTTTCCAGGAGGATCTGCTCCATGATTTTGCAGGGATCTGAGGTGAGGCCCACTGGCCTGTAGCTCCCTTGCTCTTTTTTTTTTTTTCTTCTTTTTAAAAATGGGGGGTTTATTTGCCCTTTTCCAGGAAGCAGAACTTTCACCAGCCTGCCACAACTTCTTAAATATGATGGTTGGTGGCTTAGCAACTTCATCCACTAGTTCTCTCTGGACAAACAAATGTATCTCATCAGGTCTCCTGGATCTGTGCGCCTTCAGACTCTGCAGATGGTCTCAAACCCAATCTTCTACAGTGGGCACTTCATTCTCCCAGTCCCTGCCTTTGTCTTCTGTGACTTGGACATTGTGGCAAAAGCACTTGCCACCTAAGACTGAGGCAAAAAAGTGACTGAGTATCTCAGCCTACTCCATATCCTTGGGTAGCTGGGTCTCCTGTTTCTTTCTGGAGAGGGCTCACATTCTCTAGTCTTTTATCACTGACACACCTGTAGAAGCTTTTCTTATTGCCCTTGCTATCTCTGGCCAGGTTTCATTCTATCTGGGCTTTAGCTTCTGTAACCTGATTCCTGGCTGCTTGGACAGTTTTCTGTATTCCTCTCAGGCTACTTGTCCTTGACTCCAACCAAAAAAGGTTTCCTTTTTGTGCTTGAATTTGACCTGTTCATTCATGCAGGCCTCGTGGTGTTTTTGCCTGACCTCCTCTTTATTGGTATGCATCACTCCTGTGCTTGGAGGAGGGGTTCCTTGAATATTAACCAGCTTTCTTGGGCCCCTCTTCCCTCCAGGGCTTGTTCCCATGCTACTCTGCCAAGCAGATCCCTGAAGAGGCCAAGCTCTGCTCTCCTGAAATGCAGTTCCATGGTCTCTGCAGCCAAGGTTGCCTGTGAGCTTCACATTTCCCACTGTCCCGCCCTTGTTAGTGAGAAAAAGGTCCATTACAGCACCTCTCCTCGTAGACTCTTCCATCACTTGGAGCAGGAAGTTACCATCAGGGCTTATCAGGAACCTCCTGGATTGCTTATGCTTTACTGTGTTGTTCCTCCAGCAGATATTGGGGTGGTTGAAGTCTCCCCATGAGGACCAGGGAATACCTGTAATTCTGCTGTTAAAGTCATTATTGTATGTCCTACATATATAGTATGTAGGACATTCCAAAGCAAGAGTTCCGTAAATACATGTTTTAAGGAAACTACTTCTTTCTCAGTTCAGCGTATGTATATGCACAAATTTGATTTACTATATCCTTAAGACATCCTGGTTCTTTATATCCAGAATATGATTAGAAGGCCCTGGAATAATAGTAAATTGCATTACCTGTAAAGAGAGGACATCCGTTTTCCTTCCTGTAGGTGAGGATTCAGAAGAAGATTCAGATTATAGTGAAGGTGACAATGAAGACTTTGCAGTGGAAAAGAAAAAAGCTAAAGGAAATAAAAAAAAAAGACAAAAGACACCAGCTGAAAGAGAGAAGAAAAATCTGAAGTCCAAGACTAATACTACAGGTACCATGAATTTGAAATAGACTTCTTTATAATAGAAGTTTCATTTATTTTCACTGAAGGAATTTGACTGAAAAACTGACTGTGCAGGGTTATGATGAAAATAACTATATGCAGAGTAAAGGGAGGAGAGTAGAAAAAAACCCTGAAAGAAAAAACACTTTATAGTAAGCTATCACCCCTTAAAATAAAAGCAGACAAAAGTGAATAGACTGAGTTAATTTCTTTTTTTGTAACTGTATCTAGCTTTAAGAAAAGGTGAGTGATCTGAGAGTTATTAAAAAAAGTATCATCTCAGATCCTTTTGCAGTTGCATTCGTAAGTTTTTAATTCAAGGATGACTAAATAATGCTAGTTCTATTAACCACTTGGTGAAAAGTATTAAATATCCATCCCTTCAGGGTTGATTATTCACTGTGCTGATAACATAATTTTCTTTAAATAGCTTAACAATATTCTTACAAAGGTGTGTGTCTGACTTGGTAATGTGTTTTAATTTGGGCCTGAGTTTACATCATGTAACAGTTTTAAATTAGTTTTAATTGCTACAAGGAATGGTTTGCTTTGTGTAGCTGACAGAAGGATCTTCCCTCTTAGAAATTCCTTATCTATGAGGTCTTTAAGAGGAAATTGTTCCACTGCTTATTTTCAAACCAGGTTTGAAATTCCAGAGTATAACAGGACTGACTGTATAAATATACACTGCTAATGATGTGACAATCTAATGACATACTCATTATTTCACTCAATGCAGAGAGCTCATGCTGTAAGTTTTATGCAGTGTGGCAATTTCTCTGCTAAAGCGTATCTTTCTAAGTTTGCTTTTATTTTTCAATGAAGTGTCACCTGTAGTTTCTCCTTCATGTATAACGGAACAAAAATCTGAGCCAACACAAAAGAAGATGTCCGATACCTCAGAACCAGTTGGGAGGCCTTTACATACATCAAGTCCTGTTACATACAAGAAGCCTAAATGGATACCACCAGGTAACTATAAACAGACATATTAGTCGACTTACATTTTTAGTAATCTCTCCTAAAAGCAGGCAAACAAACAGTATTTCAGAAAAATTGCTGCCCTCTTACAGTGAAAGGTATTCTTGTGACGTTAGATTTAAAATAAAAAGAAAATCTATCTCCCTGCTTTTTTGCTTCTTAAAGCTTATCCTTAACTTATGTGGGGAAGTTAATAAAATATTTTCCAGAGTGTGGATCAAATCTTAAAGAAGAGATTGTCTTGTGGCCATTTCTCTCTTGTTAAGAGCTTTCTTTTTCTCTGGAATGTGATGCATTGTTATCTATTCTAAAGAAAGAATATTAGAAAAATATGAGAGTGTTTTAATTGCTTCAGTAAAGCAAATGCTTATAAGCTTTTATTTTCTTAAAGTGTTGGAGCATGTGGCTGCTGAGTGCTGCCTCTTACTTTGATTTTCCTTTACATTTACTATTCTTTTCAGTACACGTTTCTTTCTCTTTGGGTCCTTTCTTTCAAGTCGTATTTTGTCACTTGGAATTGTGTTCACTTGGGTGATTCTGTGTGAAGCACCTGAAAACTCACAGTATACTGGGAACAGTTATGTGCTTGTCCAGCTTGTCCAGTGTGTTGCTGATTACTTAAAACTGTGTACCATATCTGCGGCACTGGCTCCTAAATAGAATCCAGGCAGGAAAGGGCCTCCAAAGGTCATCTAGTCTGACCTCCCCGCAGTCACAGGGACATCACCAACTAGACCAGGTTGCCCAGGGCCTCATCAAGCCTCACCTTGAACATCTCCATGGAAGGGGCCTCAACGACCTCCCTGGGCAACCTGTTCCAGTGCTCCACCACCCTCAGAGTAAAGAACTTCTTCCTAATATCCAATCTAAATCTGCTCTTCTCCAACTTAAAGCCATTGCCCCTCGTCCTATC
>VZRU01013592.1:931684-946221 GCA_013398155.1 Pedionomus torquatus | reverse complement strand
CATCCAGCCAGTTCCTTATCCACTGAACAGTCCAGCCATGAAATCCATATCCTTCCAATTTGTCGAGCAGGATGTTGCGGGGGACCATGTCAAAGGCCTTACAGAAGTCCAGATAGATCACATCTATTGTATAAGGTCGTCCCTTATCTACTGACATAGTCACTCTATCATAGAAGGCCACTAGGTTAGTTAGGCAGGACCTGCCCCTAGTAAAGCCATGCTGTCTGCCCTGAAACATCTCTGTGTCCTCCATGTGCCCAAGCATGGCATCTAGAAGGATCTGTTCCATGACCTTCCCAGGCACGGTGGTGAGGCTGACAGGTCAGTAGTTCCCAGGGTTCTCCTTTCCACCCTTTTTAAAAATGGGTATGATGTTTCCTTTCTTCCAGTCTGCAGGGACTTCACCTGACTGCCACATTTTTTCTAGTATCATGGAAAATGGCTTGGCATATACATCAGCCAGTTCCTTCAGGACTCTGGGATGTATTTCATCAGGTCCCATGGACTTAGATATCTTCAGGTTCCTTAGTCGATCACGCACCTTGTCTTTACTTACAGTGGGAGGGACTTTGTCACCTTGGTCTCTGACCTGTGGGCCGTCAACATGAGATCTAGGAGGAAAGGGGTTGCCAGTAAAGACTGAGGCAAAATAGTTGTTGAAAACTTAATAGTTGAGATAGATTGATTCCTTGTGAGTACACTGATTTTTGTGTGCTTTTGTGATATGTTGTTCTGACAGTTTTGCAATATCTTTAGAGCACTTTGTTCTGTTACAAAAAGTACAAACAGACAACAGTTTTATTGTTATTTTTTTCCCCTCTTAACTTCTTACACCTTCTTCTTGTTTTAAAATTGTTTTCAGCTGCATCCGGAAGCAGTAATAACTCTATGAAATACGTTTCAGTTAAGTCACCTACTCAGTGTCTTAGACTCGGCCTCTCCAGACTAGCAAGAGTCAAACCGCTGCATCCCAGTGCTGCCAGCAGTTAAGTGGTCAGTGACAAGGTGCTTCCTGAAGGAAAAGACTTTGGAAGGTGTTTTGCTTATAAATACAAGGTGAGCAGCAAAAGCTTTATGGCATCATCTGTTTCGGAGGACTGTTGTTTATGTATGTGTCTAGTGCTATAACAATTTTTTATTCTCCAAAATGCTAGGCATCCTTAAATGCTACTGAGTAGTATTATTTAATTCAGGTGACACCTGGGTCACCAGCTGTTTGATTTATTATACTTCGGAGATGTGGGTTTGTGATAATTTAATTCTCTGATATCTGTACTCTTGGCATTGAAATAGTCTAGCCAGCTTTTTGTCGGTTATAGAATTTGATATCTCAGATAGATTCTTAACACAAGTGAAAGTCACAGTTTAAAAAACAATTCTT
Organism: Pedionomus torquatus; assembly: GCA_013398155.1. Classification (NCBI taxonomy): domain Eukaryota; kingdom Metazoa; phylum Chordata; class Aves; order Charadriiformes; family Pedionomidae; genus Pedionomus; species Pedionomus torquatus. The sequence continues at coordinate 944,840 of VZRU01013592.1, read as the reverse complement.
GGAAGTGTTACCACTTCTTACCTCCTTTTTGGAAAGTTGCCAACACTCTCAAAATCTGTTCACGATTGCATATTCGTTTTGTGGATTTTAAAGAATTTTTATGTATTATTAATGTTTTTAGAAGTGTATTTTTTAAAAAGCTAAAATAAAATACATATAAACTAATTAATCATAGTAGTTGACTTTATTAATTTTGAAAATCACTTCTATATTTTGGCTACCATCCGGTAAATATTTCTGCATGTGCATACTCTTATTGGAAGTCGGCAGCATTAGGTCAGGCTCAGATGGTGAGGATTTTGCTTTGAGCTCCTTAGTCTTCATTGAAGACCATGATACCATGCACAGTTAGTGGATTTTACAAAGTGTTGAAGTGATACTTTCTGAGCAATGAGACTGAGCTTTTAAACTTAGTCCACAATGTAAGTGATTTCCTGTCTAAGCATATTGAGTATGTCAGGTGACACAGTGGATGCATTACAGTTCCTGTAATGAAGTAATACAGTCCCTCTATTACTTAAGGGGCATGACTGAGTGAATTGCATTAACAGAGGAATATATAGCCTTATTCAGAGTAATTACACAGGCAAAAGCATGATCCTGCCTAATGTAAAACTATGGTATGACAAATTACTTTTTAACTAACCCTTACATTGTTAAAACAAGATATTAATAAATGCCTGTTTGTTCAAAGCAATATGCATATCACTTCATGGAAGGAGTGAGAAGAAATCTATGTATGAAAATCAGTTTCTCAGAAACAAAAAAAGGTTGGCATTGTGACACATAATCTCGAGTCAGTTTGGATGCCTGACTCCTGGTGTGGAGTCTCATAGTCCTGAGGGAAGTGTGCTCCAGTGAGCTGGAGGGGAGTTGAGGCATGTGCCTGCTGTCTCTGGTCCTTCTCTGACTCCTTTGCAAGTTGCCTTAGCTTGCTAAAATCCTGCATAAAAACCCCAAAAGTTTGCAGCAGGTTACCATCAGACAAGCTTGAAACTGGTTCCAAACAAGCGTAAAGCAGGAATACTCACGGGAGGAAAGGTAGGTATCCAAGAATAACACTTGTGACAACTAGTATGTAATATGTATGTTATGTCCTTAGTTCCTTTTCTTTGTGCTTACATAGCTCCTTTCTGGGATGCACAGTGGATAAGCAGCTGCAGCAAAACAGGAAGCACAGAGAGCTTTGGACTGACATAATTTCCACTCTGTCCCCTGTCCTTGAGCCTCTTCTTAAGTTTGCGTGGGTTTCCAGTTCGTAAGGTTTTTCTAGTATTTCTCTATTTATTTTTTTTTTTTTTCTGAGTGAAAATTCCAGAAAGGCAATTAGAAAAGATGTCTTTGAATGGGAAGTAGTATGTGTTCTCGATTATATGTTTCAAAGCTACTGTGTATCTGAAGAAAACAGGTCTTGCTAGTAGGTGCAGCTGTTTTTATAAAAGATGACATCTTCTGTGTCCTAGGTTATTAAAGGACATGACCAAAAGCAGCCAAATTGAGTTAGAGGGTGTAATTGCTACAGTAGTTATTCTCTTCTGCTAGTAACAGAGAGGTTGAGGGTCTTATTCCAGCTGCGTTCAACCTCAAAAAAATATTTTTTTCCTGAAAATAACATTTTCAGAATGATTTCAGAATCATAGATTTAAATTTGAAACTACGCTACATAGAATTGTCCATGCATCATTTCCCCAGTAGTTGCACAATGGTGTGATATGAAATGTGTGTTCCATTTGTAAAGCAATTGTTAACGCTGTCCTACATCGCTGTCCTACATCCCATAGAACTGATCTCTTCAGACTCAGTAGAGCTGGAGTCTAATCAAAGTGTAATGTTGACATGTTACCACATGGTTTGAATCTCTCAGTGCAGTGTAATTATTCCTCTTTGCAAAATTCTGTTAACCAACTCGTGGATATTGTCTTAATGCAGGTTTATCAGTCTGGGTTTTTCCTTTATGTTTCTCTGTCTTGTCCACCTGTAACATACATGGGCAGCAACATATGAGAATATCAAAATGTCACTGCTGAGAAATTAATGCAACTTAAGTGACCAGCACTTTTAACTGAGCAATCACTTCTGTTCTTGAGCATTATCTTCTATAATATAGTACATGCAGAGGATGATATATATCAAATCTCTATGAAATATGAAGAATCACTACCAGCAAATACTTAGTCAAGTACGTGTGCCTGCTACCATCATACCATCCGTGCCCTCCATCCATTAATGGCTTCACTGATTCTTTGCTTGCAGATTTGTTGTTTATTAACTCTTGATATGTTACCAATCATGTTACCATCCTAAGACAAAAATCACTATTTCAACTTTCATTATTTCTGAAAAAAATAACTAAATTTACTTTTTGATTCAGAAGCTCTCAATTTGTGAATAATTCATTATATGATTCAAAAGGTTTGAAAGCAGGCCATCATTTCCCTTATCTGTATTGGTTATTCTCAGATACAGTGGTAATGTGACACTATCTTTTGAGCAGCTGAGTAATAAAGGTGGAAATGCTTGCTCAGAGCCATGAGATTTTAATAAGGGAAACAAACCTCCTCCTATTATTTTTGCAAGGAGAACAAGAATGCCCAAATGCCATTTCCTGAGATCAGTTGCAGATTCCATGCAGGTCTGTGGGCTGCTCTTCCCTAACCTGCTCTTTAATTTTTCACAGAGGGTTTGGGTATAAATTACAAGATGCACAATCTCTAAGCAGATAAATATCATCTGTCTTTTGTGTTTGATCACTTTTGTTGACTCAACTTTTTTTTTACCCAACAGACTAGTAACCCATCAGTGCAAACCGCAATGATGAAAAACCAATGTTACCACTTCCTGTGATCCTCTCTGCAGAAACCAGCTCTTTGCATTTTAAAACAGTTTGTCCTGCTACTTGAAAGAATTACTGGTCTGTCTCCACTCGTGTGTAGCAGCATTCTCGTGAGAGGAAAAATACAGATCCTTTTTGAATTAAGGCTGTTTCAGCTGTGCTGAGTGCCTGTGTACTTGTGTACATCCTTAACAAAAACTTAAGAGCGTGTGTTTTTACCATACATTTGGGACATTGAAAACCTGAAATTTCATCTTTACTTTCTTTTTCCCAATGTTTGTTTTTTAGTTTAATAGCTTTTGACTATAATCTCTAAAAAGTTGAAAAGTTGAAGATCATCTTTCCCTAGCCTTGACTGGACAAGAACAGGAAAGGACTTAAAGCTTGACTAATTGGCATTGAGTGTAAAGGACAGAATCTACATGTTCCTTAATGTACTTAAGCTTCTCTCTATTTAATGCTCAGACATCTCAGTTCTTCTCACCAAATTCTTTTTCATAATTACAGTCCTTGGGGCTAAGGCAATCATATTTATTGTGTCATTAAAAATTGCCAGACTGGTGAACAAAGAAGGCACCTGAAATATGAGACAATAGAACTGATAAATAAGAAGGACAGATATTTATCTGCTTGGAGATGGATCATTTTGTAAAGTTAAGACAAAGATGACAGATTATCTTTCTGTTTCCAAACTTGAACAGATGAGAGATTTTTCTTGCATATCACGTTTTTTTAAATCCACTAAATCTGTGTAAATCTTTCTTTAATTTTGTTAATTTTGCAGGATTCATTAAACTAGGGGATTCTAAAGAGTTATAGTCAGGTAGTTCTATTAGAAATACCTTGTGAACCTGACCTTAGCAGAAATGTGAAAAGATAGGTGCACATTTTTTAGAAAGTGGACAGAAGCTTGTAGCTATGTTTAAAATCAACGTTAGGGGGCAGTATATTAAGTTATTATTCCAGTACAGTAGAGCTATATAGTTAACATTCGTATTTGGAAAGTACATGCATATCAAAGAGTTGGATGACATATGTGAGCAGCAGAGAATGTAAATAGAAATAATGCACTACAGTGAAATTAGGAAAAAAAGATAAAAACAGATAGTGAGACTACCAGGTGGTAGTTGTCAGTGTAGTCAGCTGTATGTCAGGTCTGCTGTAGATTTTTTAAATATATGTAGTATTTTGGCAGGAGGCAAAATCAAATCGAAGACATTCAGATACCTATACTGTACTTGGCATCAGCAGTGACTGGTGCTTCTCAGTCATTAACAGCCTAGAATTTGATAGGCTGAGAGAGCTGGGGCTGTTCAGCCTGGAGAAGAGAAGACTTTGGGGAAACCTTGTAGTAGTCCTCCGGTATCTGAAGGGAGCCTACAGAAATGCTGGAAGGGGACTCTTTGTCAGGAAATGTAGTGAAAGGACAAGAGGTAATGGTTTTAAATCAAAAGAGACCAGATTTAGACTAGATACTACAAAGAAATTCTTTACTGTGAGGGTGGTGAGGTACTGGAACAGGTTGCCCAGTTGTGGATGCCTCATCCCTGGGAATGTTCAAGGCCAGGTTGGGTGGGGCTTTGAGCAACCTGGTCTGGTGGGAGGTGTCCCTGCCCATGTCAGGGGGTTGGAACTCAATGATCCTTAAGGTCCCTTCCAACTCTAACCATTCTATGGTTTGATTACCCAGTGACAGTCTTAGAAAAGTGAAATTCTACTCTAATTCCTATAGAAAACAAATATGTACTGATTTGAAGATGATTTTATATATCTTTTCCATATTTGATGTCTACTATTCTTTGAACATAACTTTTTCATAAAAAATGCAATTATCAATAGATAAAATATGTTACATTTCAGTGCTAGTGCTCTAATGTACCTTGCAGCTTTAAACACCTAGTATGTTTTGCCAAAAAGGAAAAAAAATAATAAACAGAAGATATTCTAATTATCTAAGTATTTTCCAACTATCTTTTTCGAATCCAAAATATATAGTATAGAAAAACAAATGGAAAAGTAATACACATTTATCATCTTACCTTTTGTTAAAGTACATAAATAGCACAGTTTTTCTCTAATACACTTTCATAGAGGGAGTGAGTAATAATGTTAGTAGGTTTTTCTTGCATTATTTCAGTCTGCTATCAGCTTTAATGTATAGTTCTTTTCTAGATGTTTGCTATAATTTTTCTCAAGCCTTTTTACCTAACACTGCTTGGGTAAAAATCATATTGATGGAATTTGTGAGTGGGGTGCAGCTGATTCAGTTTCTCTGTCACCATTTCATAGGAACAAAGTTATCTATGAGCCAGAAAACATAAGAATAGGCAGACGTCATCTTCCCCAGCATAGATAGATTGTGAAAAGGGATGCATTTGGCACAACCAAAGGTAAGAGAACTGAATAGACCTAGAAAGCTGGAGGCAACTTACTGGTAATTTAGAATTCCATAGTGCTTCCCTTTATTGAAATTAGCTAGCAATTGGCAGTGATTGTCCAGGTCCAGATGGTAGGCAATCATTCAAAACTCCTTCATTCTCTGTAGTCCTGTCACAAAGTTGCAACTATGAATTCGTACTGAAACAGTGGAGAAAAATGTCTTCCTGTGCCTTAAGACAAGCAACCCTCTAAAGAGTCAGTACCAAGGCCTCTGGCGGCAGGGCAGACCATGTCTTTGCTTGGCTTGCTCCTTTCCCCTTATGCATTTTATTGCAGTCTCAAGAAGGCATTCCTCTCCTGATTCTGCCTGTGTAGGATATTCAAAAGAGCTTAGCAAGTGGCTCCCACCCTCCATCACAGTCTGGCATCCTGTATTCTTCAGTGGATTCCGCCTCCCAACCTCCTCTGTGCCACAGTTAACATATTCTTGACCACCTTCTACCATTGTTGCCCAACAATGTGGCCAAAGTTTTAAAAGATGTGTTGATTTGTCTCCTTGATGACAGAAGGAGACCCAGAGGTCTATGGACTGGTGGAACTGCTAACTGTGAGTTCCCTGTGTAAAAACGAAAAGTGATAGTTAATAATGCAAGATTTTCAAATAATGCTCTCTTCTGAAATTCATATTATTTTCTAACTCAGGGTTGCACAAATAATAGAAAAATAAAGTCTTTGCTCTATACAATTATTTATATGCTTTAACCTGTGCTAGTAAGTGAGCCATACTGTGCCATATGTTGCACATCTTGGATTATAAAGAGGATTGGAAGGATTGTGCTTTGCTGGAGAACCACGAGCAGATTGAAGGTCCGTATGCAACAGGGAAAGTAGTCTTGTTTTTTTTTTTTCTTCTAAATGTTAATGAAAGTGAGGAAATCAGTCACTGAGAGACTCAGGGAAGTAGCAATAGAATAAGAATGAGAAAAAAAAATCAAAATGATACTGGTTTTGGATTAAATGTTTATTACAATCAAATTCAATGTTAGGGACACCTTCCATATATCAATAGTTTCACAGGTGCCTAAAACACTTAGACTGTAGAATAGCTGCCTGGCTCTTACAAGAACTCAAGTAATTACAGTACTTACAATGCTGTCAGTTCATTCTGAATGTCATTAAATGTGGAATTCATTGCTGATTTCATGATATTGTGATTTATTTGGATGCTAATTCTGATTTTATCTTTTGCAGGATTAGTCAAATTGTAATAATTATTAAAATTCTGATTTTGTTGATTCTCAACAATAAAAAACCCCTCTGATTGTTGACAATTATTCTTTTAATTATAGCTAGGATTTGGGCATAGATTTTGATCTGTTATTTTGCTGCTTACCAGGGAAAATCAGTGATCTGATGAGCTGACTGCTGGAAATATGAATGCATGTGTAGAACTTGCTATTAAATAACTATGTTTCATGGAATAAGAAAGGAACAAAACGTAAGAAACTAGAAGCTAAACAAATTTCTGCTATATATAACATGCTGTACAGTAATTTCAAAATTAAGTAAGAGTGAAGATTGTTAACACTGCCTCGGCTAATGTAGGCTGGATGACACAGCTCTACAGCAGAGACACAAGCTTTTACTTCTGAACGTAACCACAAGCGTGGTAGCAGTTCAACATTTCCTCAAAGTCAATTTTAAAATAATACAGTGGTGAAACTTTTTAGGGTTTCATGGCTAAGAATTATTCACAAGCAATAAGACAGTATCTTTCTCTTTTCTTCCTGACATCTGTCTTTCTCACCTGGCATGGCTGCCTTTGAGACTGTGAGCAATGAGGAATTGACGGCATTATTCTACCTTTAAAAATCCCAAGAAAAGAGGCCACAGCTAGCTGAGATGTTTCTCTGCTCCCAGTTTAAATGTCAGACAGTAATGGCAGTGTCGAAGCGCAACAGAGATGCTCCCAGCAGTGTAGTTCCATCAGCATGGTGAGGCATGGACTGACAACCAGTGCTGAAAAATGCACCCTGATCCTGGTCATTTGTCCTTAACCGCAGGGAATGTTTTTGCCACTGGAGAACTGGAAGAGGACCGATGCGGGTTAAAACTAAGCAGAGTTTGCTTTGCTGGTTTAAATTTAACCTGAGTTATTTTTTGAATCGATTTATTGTAAGACTTCATGAACATTTGTGCTGGCATGAAGAAGGGGACAGCTGAGGATTAAGAATAAATAGCAAAGGGAGAAGCAGACTTCTCCCCTGGCTCCCCAGCCCCCTTTTAGCAACAGTGCTGGTTTCAAATGCTCATGAAAGTACAGTGATCTTCTCTGTCCTTCTGTAGTCTGTCTTGGTGTGCATGAAGAAACATCTTGGACATCTTGTTCTCAATTGTTCTAAATATTAGTTTGGTGTATGAAAGGGTAATGTTATATGAAGTGTGTGTTAATTAAACCCAGTGGTGGGGGAGGGCAGACAACAGCGATGCTAGAAGTACGTACTTCTGTATTTGGCGTTTTATCTGTGATAACATGGCCCAATAGGAAAATATGTGAGGGATATCTGCCAATTACCTACATTTTATCTCCTCAGAATATGACATTGAATTTCAACCAACTCAGTTCAGGAAATTTACCCTTAAAGATAGCAACATGATTTAGTCCACCAGGTCCGGAATTTTTGAAGTTTGCTTCAAAGATAACTGAAATATTGATCAGTCTTGATTTCAGGAGGCTTTTGGTCAGGTCTTTTGAGGATATTCACAGAATCATAGAATGCACAGAGCTGGAAGAGACCTGAAAGATCATCTAGTTCCAGCTCCCCTGCCATGGGCAGGCACACCTTCCCCTAGACCAGGTTGCTGGTCTAGTAACAATACTAGTACTGCAATAAGGAGTAATAGCTAAGATTTTTTTTCTTTCTTTTTTTTTTTTTTAATTCTTTCCTGATAACCTTGGAAAAGCCAGGCAGAATTCAGTGACTGGAACAATTTTGAGTTGACCGATGATGGATACCCAGGGAAGAATGTAAAGCAAGGCATTGTTTTCTCACTGCTTGGAGTGTGGAGACATACCAGCTGGTATGACAGAGATCTTTAAGTGACTGCTTCTGAGTTCATTTTTCTACCACATGGGTCTTAGCGCTCTTGTGCCTTGCCTGGCTGCCCCTACCCATTCCATCTGCCCTTATGACAGAGTTTCACTGCCAGTGCTGGCCTGACACAATGGCCCAAAGCCTTTTTTAGGAAGGCTTAAGTAAAGCAAAGACAGATGAGATATATTTACTAAGAGCTGGCTGAATTTAGGCTACCTGCAAAGGAACTGTAAGTGTGAAGTGGAGAGCTGCCAAAGTTCCTGGGAACATTTAAATCAGCAAGATATAGATATAGCACTGAATACTTTTGAAACCATCGTCTAAAGAAAAATCATGGTCTGTATGAGGTATGTTCTCCACCTCTAATTTATGCAATTGAATATAGAAAGTCTGATTCTTCTAATTTATCACCTTTGTGCACTGTGTCTTTATTAGCCTCAGTGAGGCAGTAATAAAAAATAAGTGATAACAGAGTGTATGTTTTCTGCTGAACTGTATACACTTTGGAACATGAGGGAGCTTATCTTCACTGAGATCAGGTCCTGCTTCCCCCTTTTGCTTTTGCTTTTATTTGTCTTTCTTGCCAAAGAAATTTGGAGGCAGATTTTCCCAGCTGCTCATGAAAGAGTAGGGAAGTATGTTGCTAAAGGGATGTGAAGCAGTCTGTTCTCCACACATCACAGCCAGGCTGTTCCTAAGCAGGAACCGTGCCTAACTCCCAAATTTTGATCTGTATCATTCCTGAGCCATGTTAACCAGCACATACTGCAGCAGTTCCTCTGTGTACTTTTAGTACTTTCTGTGCATCTCACTGTAAGGGAAAATGGATTTATGAACAAATTTGGGGTGTGTTAGCATGATATAATTTATTATTGTTCTGATGATATTATTTTACACTCTGTAGTTGAAGATACTACCATGTCTTTGACACAGGGTAAGAGAAGGAGTGTTATCGTCCAGTGTGAGATGATTTTGGTAACACCAGTAACAAGACAGGTCAGCACAACCTTTGTGTGTATAGTGAGCACTGATACTGTAATGTTACAGTCACAGAACTGCTCAGGTTGGAAGGCACCTCCTGAGATTATCTACTTCAAGCCTCAATTATTCTTTGTACAATAATGCGTAATGGTTAAGGAAATAGTTCTCCTTTGAAATCTCCCTAATATTCTGTGTATTTATAATGCATGTGAAGAGAGCTTAATTATTTTCCCCAAATAATAGGAAAGCTCCTTTATTAAATGCATATTTCTCCTGGAATCCCACTGGGGCATGATTTGTAACACATTCCTTCTCTCCAAAGAGAAATTGAGGCAAAATATATACTTAGAATCTTTTATTTAAATTAACAATAACAGTACACATGCCAGGTATGGACTTTTTGGCACATCTGTCTGTAATATGGTGAGATTAATGTATTAAAATTTAGCATATATACTGAGATTGTGTCAGTACCTGGATCTAGCAAAGACTGTAAGCACTCACCTTTGAAGTTCATAGAAACTATCATAGAATCTATCCATAAATTAACTGTGTGTTGAAATATCATATTGAATCAGTGCCTCAGACTGCTAATTAACTCATTTCCCCTGCAGAGATGTTGCCTTAGCCACGTTATTCAAATCATAGTTGACTGCTCAGTATAAGAAACAGCACATGAAATGCGGACTGCAGTCTGTGTCCCAGGGGTTTCCTGTGGTGTCCAGGTACCGTGAAGCATCTCACCAGACCAGTGGTCACCAGCCGACAATGCACATTAACATCAGGTGTATCAAGGAGATCTGCCAGGCTTGCTCACTGGGCCTCTTTGCTAAACACAGCTCTGCCAGGAGCTGTTAAACCCTGAGGAGGCTGCAGTGGAAATGGCAGCGCTGCTAGCAGGGGAGGCAGTTTGGACCCTTCTCGTGCCTGGACCCCCTTTCCTCATACTACAGCACCTCTGTATCTCTGCAGCCATAGCACCGTGCCTCTACAGAGCCTCAGTGCTGCGGGTCTGGGGATGGACCCCTAAATGAGACACTGGAGAAGATTAAACTGCACTCCGCATGCACCTGCATTTCTGGTATGCTTAGGTGTTTCAGTGTTTTTGAAAATTGGCTTTTGGCTACCAAAATCCACATATCTAAATACAAATGACTTGCAATAGCTAAAAGTAAATACCAGCAGTAGACAGTCCATATTCCTCCCCCCCCAAAATAAGGTCCATGGCTTCACACAGTCCTTGCAGGGAGGCAGAACGATTCAAAATACCCAGAGGGAGCCATCTGCTGCTATCAAAAGCAAAAAGTAGGCAGAGGGGTGTGCCTGGAAGTTGTATCCTGACTTTATATACTTCCACCTAATAATTAGATCTGGTTTTATTCCTAATAAAAAAAAGAATATGGGTGGATCTGTCTTTAGATTTTAGTAGGAGCAGTGTAATTGCAAATGTGAAGTAAGGTTTGGAGAGGGAATTAATTTCTTTCATCAGCCTAATTCAAAATACCGGGAAGTCAGATCTGCTTCCTTTTTGATTGTTGCTATTGTTTGGGATTTTTTCTTCTTTTTAATATGGGTTCTGTTTTCTGATAATGATTAGGCAATTCATATGCACAGCCAAAGTTTGTTCCTGTACTTACCTATTCATAATCTGAATTATATTTGCCATATACTTTTTCTATTAAATGGTTCAGTGGCAGTCACGATGCAGTTGCCCAGAAAATCTGTGGCCTTCTATTTTGTTGACTGGGATTAAGTTTCGTAAAAAAGAGTCATAAAGAGTTATGAAATTTCACGGTTTCAGGTGATTGCATATACAGCTGTGTGGGTTTTTTTTTTTATTTATTCAGTTACCCGCTTTACTTGGATTTTGCATTCAGAATTGAACTGTCTGTTTTCGAAAGTGTTTTTTTCTTAAATTGTCCCTTCTTCCAACATTCTTCACAGGTTACCTACTAACAACCTCTGCTATTTAACCACAAAAGCCCATGATTGTCTCTTGACTGTAACAATTCATTGTTCCACTGTGATCGTAGAATCATCCAGGCCAGAAGGGACCTCCAAAGGTCATCTATTCCAACCTCCCCACAGTCGCAGGGACACCCCCAACTAGACCAGCTTGCCCAGGGCCTCGTTGAGCCTCACCTTGAATATCTCCAGGGAAGGGGCCACAACCACCTCCTTGGGCAACTTGTTCCAGTGCTCCACCACCCTTAGAGTAAAGAAATTTTTTCTAATATTCAACTTAAATCTACCCTTCTCCAACTTAAGTCCTTTGTGAACAGACCCTGTGATCTTCTTCCTCCTCCTTTGCTGTTGGCTATGACCACTAGTGTTAGCTTTACGTGAGACCACATTTGTCAATCCCTGCCTAGCAACGTTAAGTGTCATTAACACCACAAAGTTTTTCTGACATCTGATGCATAACTCCAGTCAAATAATGTACAAAAACATTAACTGAAAAGATTCATCAAACAAAAATTCCTCAAGAAACCCCAAACCTGGGCAGCCAACAAATTTAGTTCATTACATGTGCCTATATTGACTAGTATGCATTGATTTGCTTTGTAATTTTTGTATTTAGCCTTGCTGTGTATAGTGAAGAGTTTTGCTCCATACAGGTAGCTGCAAGGACCGGAGGTGTAGTGAAGCAGTGTGCTTGCGTAGAGGAGTGTATTTGAAATTGTGTATGTATGGTTTTAATACACCAATTATTTTCTTTTACTTGAGCACTCTGTATAAAGAAATGAAGTGATTCTCTCTGATGACAGTTAGAAGAGATGAGCCAAATGATTAGCAGCCGGTCTCTAGAAGCTTCTAGGGAAATACAGCAGTAAATTATATTCAAGATCAACAGGAAAATATTAGTGTAATATAAATGGGACAGTATGGGAAGACACATAATGTCAGTGATGTTGTTGCTTGATGACACTTGGGGTCTATTGAAGGGAGAGGCAGGAGGTATCTACTGTAAGGTGGGCAAATATTTACCCACTGAAGGGCATGCTGCAATGGTAGAGAGCACTGTGAGTTTTAATTTCCAGGAAGGTGGTTCAGCTCTCAGGGGTCTGGGATGTGTTTGGTTGGGAAACCCTCATGGGGAAACAGGGAGATCTAGGCTATGCCTTGCTCAGACTCCCATTTGCAGTACATAGCCATTCAGTTTTTCAGAAATGCAGATTAATTCATGCTCTTGCAGGAGATACAAGTTAAATTTCCACACAGGCTCGGCGCCTCTTAATATGAGTTATTTTCCAAATGTAAATAATACTTGCTGCAGCAGTATACTGATATCAAGTCACTGCCATGCACCAACACTTGAGCTCTAAAAGGAGCTGGTGCAAATTCATTTAGCTGTTTTTCCCCTTCTCCCAAATCAATTTAACTTCTCCAAATAGCTGAAACCAGAGTCAATTTGCCCCCTCCTGACACCTCAAAATTAATTTGGCAGGTATCGTAACCTACACTGGAAAGATAGAATTATTCAGCATCTTTGGATTGTCAGGGTCATAACTATTGTTTATGTAAAAACTAGGGGAGTCATGACAGGCTTCTCAATGAGTGAATGAAAGCTCACATTTCTCTTGTTGATCTGCTCCATGCATAGTAACTGTGGTTTGAGCCCTGGAGAATGATTCATCTTTCACTAGACTTCACAAAAAACTTGATTGATTTCATATAGTTTCTTGTTTTTCCATCACTTCACTTGTCTCCTTTCAAGCTCTAAATTTGACTCCTGGAAACATAAGAACACTTCACTGTTGTGAACTGGAGCAGGACACGAAGGCAAAGGCAAAATTTGTCCATTATAGACTGTCCTCGTTTGAGGTAAAATGAACCAATTTTCTGTTTTACAATTTTACTTTCTTAG
>VZRU01013592.1:863943-931661 GCA_013398155.1 Pedionomus torquatus | reverse complement strand
GACGGCCGACATCCAAGGAGGACCCTGCCTGTTCATCTGCCTTTGATCCCGACCCGAGCATTCCTGACTCCAGATCTGGAATCCAGCTCCTGTCAATCACCGAGTTCAGTCTGGGACTTTTCCTGAAGCCTGCTGGTGACGTGGTCATCATCCTGGGAGCTTGATATGGTTTTGTATATACTATATAGGATTTTTTTTCCTTTTCTTCTAAATTTCCTTTTTTATTATTTTTTTATTATTATTTATATTTTCATTAAAGTAGTTTAGTTTTTTTCTAAACTCTTGAATATCTTTAATTTCTTCCTCTCCTCTCTTTTTCCCAAATGGGGGAGGGGGGAACATCTGTCAATCTGGTTTTGGTAAATTTGGCTGAAATCATAACATAGACTTTACAGTGCAAGCCCTTTCACTTACTATTATTTTTATTGCTGTATCTTCTTTCACGTGGAACAAACTCTTTGCTGATTCTTTGAAATCTTTCACAAGCTTTGAGATTGCATTCATTTTGAATAAAAAGTTATGGCCTTCAGATTTTATGGCTTGTTTGTTTCATTTTGTGGTGTTTGGGTTTTTTGGTTTGTAATTAAAACAGTTTTGAGTTTTGACTTGGCATTTATGTTTTGTCATCCAATTATATTTTTTCATCCTTCATCCTTCATCCTCATCCTTCTCTCTCCCTCACATTTTTTTTTTCAAATTTCCAAATGAATTAAAAACCAAAGAAAGAAAGAATATAATTTCAATGTCTCTGTGGTCCTGAATTTGTTTTGCATTAAAACATTTTGAAATAAGGATCAAATAATATTAGTGTTTGTAAAATGATTTTTTAATATTAAAGGTACAAGAAATTTAACTGGTACTAATTTCAATCTTTTCCAAAATACAGATTTGGAGATCTCTCTTCTTTATTCCAAACGCATAAAGATGTTATTCTAAATGCACTATGGCTTTATTGTCATAAGGCTTGTGTTGCTCCTCTGCTTTTTTTTTTCTTTCACTTTGACAAAGATTTGTCCTCATTTTTTCTTCAAGCTGTGACACATGAATTGCTTTATCATTCTCAGAAGAAAAGTAAATAAAATAATGAATTGAGACTAAGTGTTAGCTATTCCCCCATGGAGACTGTCAGAATTATAAAAATAGATTACAGCATGCTGAATAAAAGTTCACTGAAGCCCATTCCCTTAATATTCCAAGCTAAAGCTACTCCTTCTGCAAGCATTTGTTTTGCTGATGGAATATCAAAAAGGCTGTCAGGGCACACAGAGGATTAAAATTCAGGCAGAGGCAGGACTACCTAGCAACATTCCCAGACTGCAAGTAGTTCTGAGGGCTAAGATGAAGCTGTGAGTGAAATGCTTGGAAACACTCTATGGATTACCTTTGAGTTCCCTTCACTGGACAGTTTATGTTTATAGCAGGAGAGCTACAGCTATGGCTGTGTCTTTGAAAAAGGAAAAAAAAAAGATAATGAAGAAAGGAAAGCAAATGATGCACCTTGTGCTGCCTCAAGGGATAGTTTTGCAATCAAGCTGAGCCTAATTGACGAACATGTTGTGCTTGTGCTAAGTCCTCAAAGATTTCGTAGCGCATCAGCAAATGGGTTAGTCTTCGCAGTTCAGTTTGATATTATTTGGTTTGTGTCCATGCTGTGGAACTGTGGTGAAACGTGAATTGATTCAAGCCAGCTCACACGTAATAACCATCAATCAGCCCATGCTGTTAGTCATAGAGAAGCACCTGTGTGGCTGTGTTGGATTAGATGAACGGTAGCATCAGGTTTAAATTACAAGAAGAACACTTTAATGGAGACAGACGTACAATATGGAGCTTTGTCATTATGGGGAAAGAAAGAAGCAGTGAGAGCTGCTGTGATTTCAGCTTCTTCAATAACTCTTGCTTACGAATGAGAAGAAATAAAAGAATCCAGCCTAAGGTAATAGTGCTTAGCATTTGTTCTTATTGTTTGAGATACGTGTTTATATTAGGTTATGACATGCCTAATGGAAGATGACTATCAGAAAGACAGTTTGATCAGTTGTACCATCTACCATCAATTCCATATGACATTTTTATTGGATTAATCACTATTTAAATTTGTTTGGAGAAGAGGAATTAGGATGAAAAATTTCAATTAAAATATTAGCATTATTCATGACACAAAGAACTGATAACATTTTGAAGTTGTAAGGTAGGTTTCTGCCTAAATGGTGAGCAAATGATTAATTTGTAGAATCCCAGAGCATCTAGGGTTCTGCAAGAGATTTCAGGTCCACCTTTTAGTTTATGTGAGAGGCTTTTTACTTTATTAAAAAAATACAAGTGTTTTGTAGACAACCAGTCTATTTTTTTATTTTAGAGAAAAAAAGACACTCTGTAGAAACCCCAGTGAATTGTATTAATCTGAAATCAAAAGTTCTGCCTTTAAAAAAAAAAACCATGTTTCTAATTTTAAAACTAACATTTGATTATTTTGTTTAAACTGACCTTCTACAGGAAGATCAATGTGAGGGGTCATTCATTAACATGCTGCTAATTTTATACTGTTACAACTACTCTGAATAACGAGGTTATGAAATGGTGCCCCTGGTTTTCCTTGACAGATGGCACTATTTCGGAAGTCATGTGAATGTAAAGGTGAATATCTGATTTAGTAGCATTTGTGAAGGTACTTAGTAAGTGTAGTTATGAACTATACAAGGACTGGGAGGCCTTGATTCTTCTGGATTAGCTATTCCAGATTCCACTTCCAGATTCATCACAGGGTGACAGAGATGTTTCCCAAGTTTGACCTGCTGATTGGCAGAAACATCTGGAACTTTTTCAATAAAGGAAGATCTTACACGCTTTCAGGGCTTGATAGGAAAGTTAAAAATTCTTTTCCATCATGATAATGATCTTATTTGCCTATCCTTTTCTTTTTTTGCCTATGACTTTTCCACCTATCTAGAGCTACCTTTCATCTGTGCACCCCTGATTGAATTCAGCTGATTGAAATCAGCTTATCTGGTCCACATCCAATTCCTGCTTCTTATGTGATTCCTCTTCAGTTTGTGAGTCCAGGAATAACCATATTTACTGTTCTTGGAATAGCCCTCAGAACAGATTGATGCTTTAGAAAAACCTGTTGGAGCACTGATTTCTAGGCTGTCATTTGTTTGCCCAGTCTATTTCCTAGAAATGATGATATTGCTAGGGTCCTTATGGCTTCATACAGTCAATCAGCTCTTTGGAAAATCCCCATGTACCCAAATTGTATTTGAATTCAGTCATGGACCTTTCCTCAGATGTTAGGAATTATCTCCCAAGCTTATGATACAGTTATCTCTCCAGGTTATGACGTTAAGTAGACAATGCCTTAATTTCCCCCTATGTAAAACCACATTTGTGATTCTTATTAAGGCCTTCTAGAACTGAATAGCATTATTAATTTGTTTCTCTTGTTGGCTAGGAGAAAGAGCAGATCCTAACCATGATAGGAATCATTAATAAACTAAACCCCTAATTTCCTAGCAAACAATTAAAAAGTTAGAAACTTGACTTTATTGTATCCCAGCCTTTTGTACTGTCCCATGGAAAGCACATTCTAAAGAAATCAGAAACTGTATGACTGGCTTTTCCATTTCCACCAGACTCACACTAATTGGTTCATCTGGTGGGATCTTTTCCCAAGTAAATGTATGCAAAATCTTAATTCACCCATTCAATTTTCATCGATTTTGCAACAGTTTTATTGACATAGTTCATATGGTTTATTACAGCAAATAGAACTGGAGTGATTTAAGAAGTTCTCTGGCAACTCCACTCATACTACTCTTTAGGAATTTTTAGTATCCACCTTTGTATTTGACATTCTCCATGGCACTGGCCAAGCCTGTAAGTATGCCACATTAAAGGGTTGGAGACAAAGTGTGTAGTTCATTGTTCCTCTGTATTTTTTGTCCTCAGTCAAATCAGTACAATGACTGTGTAGGGGGAGTAAAGTATTTTCAAATCAAAT
This sequence comes from Pedionomus torquatus, assembly GCA_013398155.1. Classification (NCBI taxonomy): domain Eukaryota; kingdom Metazoa; phylum Chordata; class Aves; order Charadriiformes; family Pedionomidae; genus Pedionomus; species Pedionomus torquatus. The sequence goes on along the minus strand of VZRU01013592.1, from coordinate 927,661 downwards.
TCAGCATTTGGTATCCATTTTACATTAGAGGAAGTGGTTCTTCAGTGCAGAAGGAGCACAGTTAAGGGTAGAAAAATTAGAATTAATTTTAGGGATATAAAAAATTCAGGATAGCTAGTCTACATTATTTGAATAGGCTCCTTCTTAAGCCAAACCAATTTACTTCTACAGGGACATTTGTTTACCTTGAACATTTAGGCTAAGATGGAATGAATCCTCTTCCCACTCCAGAATGCCTGTTCCTTTTCAGGAGAGAAGTTCTTTTATGTCCTTTATGCCTAACACTACTCTACTTCACAGAGATGTTACCAAACTTAGTAAATTGTAGTTAAAGTTTTGTCTATGTGATGATCACTGCCAGTGATTGCATGCACAAAGTATATATCCACCATTGCACTTAGCTCCTTTAATTAAATATCTTCCAGGAACAGCTTTTTGATATTTTTTTTAAATGAGTGGCAATGACCATAAATATTTCTTTCAAACTTAACATTACTGCTTTGCAATTTATAGTTGAAACATTTTATGCACTACTTTTTACTTCAGTGTAGGATGACTAAGACTTAATCGTAATCCTGGCAGGTTTCTCTTGCTTTGAAAGTATTGCTGAGAAATGTAAGAAAAATCTTTATATAGTTTCTTATGTTGTCCAAAATAAGGTGCTCCTCTTCAGGTATGAGAAAAGAATCATCCCAAAGACTATTTTTTCTCCTGCATGACTTAGCAAATTTGCATATTCTTACAAGAATGTCATTAATTGAGAATAGAAAGTATTACAAAGAACAGAAATACTCAAAGAAAATAAAGTAGAGGACACACCTGTGGGATAGAAGCTCTATGTGCTCACACATGGTTGTCTGTCTGCATATGTTTGACTGGGAGCGATTTAACTTAGGTAGAAGTGATACGGGTTTGTGCTGTTTATTTTTTGTTTCATCGCATAGCAACTCCATTCACCCCCAGGGCTGGACTGATTCCGCTGGCATGACAGTCTGTGTGGTTATTGGGCTAGAGAACGAGAAATTTCTCCCGGTTGTGAGTTGTGATACTGGGGAGGATTGCTTGACTAGAGAGTTGCCAAGCTTGGAAGACTGGAACAGGGGGGATAATGGAAATGGGAACAGTGTGCCTTATAGGATGCTGTACCTCAGCAATTATATTAGGCAAGGGCATTGCATGGACCACCATGCAAAAGAATAGCTGTTTGTCCTTTGACCACATTGTGAAAAGTTGTGCTGATTCTATGAACATCAGTAAAAGTGACAGCCTTCTAGAATAGCTTCTGTGGGTGAGCATGTATTTCTTCTTTGAAAACCCTGGTTTCTGAATGAAAGTAGAACTATTCTTGGTTGCCAACTGATTAAAGACCAGCAGGGAACATGCAATTCCTTGGCTAAATGAAGGAGGAGACCACATTGTATTTTCAATTTTAGATATCCCCCTAAAGAGGATGGGGGATAGAGACAACTCCATCCATGCTCCATCACACATGCACAACACCCAAAAGAGGAAGCAGAAAGACAGGATGGAGGCTAAGCACTGTCTCACTATCCACACCTAAGTAAGCCTCATTATCCCACAGGACAGAGCAGCTCTGCACTGATGCCAACAAGAACAGCAGACCAAGGTGCCACAGTTTGGCCCTCAGTAAATGACACATACTGTCCAATGAGAAATCAACCCTTGAGATATTAATTTATTTTCATTTTCCAGCCTGGCAGTCTTGGTGAATAGATTTTACTCACTATATAGCAAAGTTGCTGTGACAAATTTTGAAAAAATACAAGTTCAAGTGTTTTTTGGTTTCACAAGCACATGAGCTCAGTGAGAAAGAACAGACTGAGATGGCGAGGAGAACAGCCAATCCCGTTATATTTGTCTTTCTTATTACCAACTTGCCATGATAAATATGGAAAATTATATTTGGCTAGAAGGAGGTTGAGAAAGAGAACAGATGGCCACCAAAAGAATACTAGAGCAGCTAATAGTCACTGGCATATTTCCGGGATAAAAATTTAAATCTGAAGCCAAGCAGAGGGTTATCCATTTTTTTCTGATCAGGGTACTGTGTATGAAACTGATCCTGCTATGCTCTGACTGGATGAAGGTGGGCTTTTTGAAATGCTTTCCCTGAATGGAATAAACAACCGCTATCCTGTGGTTACCGACTCTTGCCATTATGCTGACAGAAATAGTTGACAAGGTGGGGAAAATATTTATGTTCATACTGTATTTTGAATGAGACTGCATTTGCTGTGGGTTTTTTTTAATATATTGCATGATTTAACACTTATATTGCGTTCTTTCTATGTCTTCTACAGGCTGTACTCAGTTTTGATAGAGGACAGAGAGAAGAAAGTGCCGATTTAGATGAGGAGAGAATGGAGTCTATATTTTATGTAATTGTGTATTTGATCATTTTTAAAATTCTAATACAGCTCTGATTTCTATGGTCAACTGGGTACTGAAAAAAAATAAGCACAAATTTGGGGAATTATGAACACATTTGGGGAATTATGAACATGTGTCTCAATTTCTGAATTTGCAGAATGCTGTACTTAAACTTCCTTATGACTGCAGGGTAGGTAGTGAATGAGAACACTGGTCTGTTTCTTGAGCAATAGTTGCAATCAGCAAGATAATGACCAGTAACAAATGATTTAAAGGGCTGGAATATCAGGGGATGATAGTTTGGGACCTAAGTGCAATTTGAAGTACAAAATTGTTGGGACAGGCCAAGTGCTATAGGAGTAGCACAGCTAGAAGGGAAATGGAATGAAATAGTGGCAGTTGCTGCAGTTTTTCTTTAGAGTGCATTTGCCAGAGTTAAACAAGTCTCAACAGCTCAGCTGTAGATCCCATGCACAGGATTTTGTTAGAGCAGCAGGTCACACATCATCTGGTGTGGACTAACTGATTTATCCACCTGCTCCCCATCGGCCACTGGCATTAGTGTTGTAGGCACAGATTGGTTTTTCTTCTGGTACAAGATTATGCTAATTACCCCTTTTTTTGGGCAATGTTATAAGTGTTGATCAGTTATTGATTTTATGATGTTTTCAATAAATTGCTCAAAGGGGGCTGAAGAACTATAGACTCTTTATAAGTAGGTTTTGAGGAAAAAAAAAAAAAAGATAAAGAGAATCACAAATATCCATGATTTAAAAATGGCACAGCCGTGGGCTGATGTACTGAGTTTGCTTTTGCAGTGTAAAAGGAGAAATGTCCATCTCAAAACCCTGCCAATCCCTCCCCAGTGAATGAAAATTAGATGGATTCTAAATTCTGGCAGCATATTTTGGCATTCATTCACCTGCTTGCTTAGCTCTTTATGAGTTTTAAAGACATATAGTGAATTGTTCATGCTCTATTACTAAATACAATATATTTTGAACTCTATATTCAGAAAGATAGACATCACAGCATAGCCTATTAGAAGTATTACTAAGAAATTAAATGCCATTTTGGAGTGAAGAGCCTGCAGTCTGTACAAGTATGTGAAGCACACTGTTTAGTTCTCAGTGATCACTGTTTCTCTCTAATATCCTGGCTTTATATTGACTTGTAGTTAGAAAAGCACAAAGAGGATAAGAAACTGTCTGAAGATGAAGTGTAATGTTTTCATCAGCTCCAGAAATTGAACAATAAAGCCAGTTGGGAGTAAAGTATGGATGAGGTGTGGGGAAAAGTATAATATGCACTAAAATTCATAGTCTTATTAAGACCTAGGTTGATATATCTAGTAGAGTCATGACTGTGGATCACAGACTCATCTTCATAACAAATGTGATTCTCCCTTGAGAGGATATGTAGTTTCCATTTGAAGTGTTTGTCTGTAAAAATATTCTGGCAGTCGATTTTGCATTCTGTTGTTCTCAGCTTGTTCTGAACCTGAAGTTTACTCTTTAAGCTTGCAGAAGGAATTTTTTTTTTTCTCCCCTGATTTTTCAAATTAAAAGAAAGATAGAATGCATGCCATGGACACTAACAGCACAGTTGTCCAAAGTGTAGTTTCTTGCTGATCTGTCCAGCTTTAGTAGTGTCTAGATGGTTGACAGTGAGACAGCTGAACCTGCGTGTCAGAGAGTAGTAAATCCTTCATGTGATCAGGTAGGACTGTACATAGAGATTTCGCTTCATATTTAGTTTGAAAGTGTCTTCTAGACATCCCTAGTCTAACCTCATCTCCACAGATGGAGGTTCCAAAGCCTCTCTGAGAACCTAGCCCATACTTCCAGAGCAGGATGTGTCAGAGCCATTGCACATGCAGCTAGATCTGCACCTTCGTAGCAATGCCGGTGTGCCCTGGATGTAATGAGGTCACTGTATGTGTGTGGCTGAGTTTGTACACAAGCATCCATCCCCCACTACTGCTCCTGTATACATGCAGTGTATTGGCACAGATGCAGCAGTCTAACCTGAGTTGTCACTTCTTCTTTCAGGCTCAGACAGAGGCCCTTTAAATATCATGGCAGATGTTTTATGGCACTAGCCAGTAACAAACATGTTAAGCATACTCCGTATTTTCATGTGGACTAACTGAAGTCCAAGACAAAAGCCTTTAAAAAGTGATCCCCTGGCACTGACACTGGCACTGGATAGGCTAAAAGTAATTTTAAAGAGCAATGACTTTATCATCATCAAGTGATTTAGACTATGTGACAGGTACAGGCCATGGAAGCTCTGGCTGCAAAACAGATAAAAAAGAATACCATGCTGCTTTATTTAAGCATTTTTAATCTGCAGCTCAAATCTGTATGATAATTTTGGCTGAAAATTTGTTATTTTGAAAGTCTAAATTAAAGTTCCCCTCTTGTACCTCCAAGTCCCTCTGCTTCTAGAGAAAACATTTCTGTTCAACCACTTTCAACCTTTTCTAGTGGAACTGATGTATCTACTTGGATAAAGATATATTTTTTTTTGACTGTGAGTGGAATGACATTGTGTCTCTCAGTCCAGGAACAAGGCAGCATATTCGACTAAAACCAGTGGGGTTCAATCCAGCCTATAGAGTAGAGCTCCAAGCTGCTGTAGCCACAGAATTTTTAGTATCGAAATTATCGTGAGAATTTCTGCAAGTCTCTTATTGGAAAGAAATGTACAGTGCTATTTATCATGTTTGTCTTTATAAAAAAAAAACACTTCTGAAAATGCTAGTAGAATCTTAAAAATTATGAACTGCTTAGCACTTTCCTCATAGTTTGTTTTTTATTATTTTTAATTTTTTGCTAATATTATCTGTCCATTGGAACCAATGCAATGTTTTCTATGTCTCAGCAAATTCAAACATTGATTTGGTTTTTTTTTAAAAGCTACACAAGTTGAATCTATTTAATGCTGCTATTAACAATGGATGGGTTCACAATCTACCTTCTGAGGCAGTTTAAAGCTGTCCTTCCAAGTAGGCTCGCTATATGCTTTCAAGCATACATTTAGGGATGGCAAAGTCCCCCTTCTTTTGCTCCGCTGACCACATGGGCATATCAAGCATGCTGAGAGGCATAATAAGCAAAGCAAGCTGTCTCTGCACCTGCCCACAAAACAGCTGTTTGACTGGAGGAGTAGCACATTTTCAGCAGCTTTTGTGGTTCTCTCTCATCCACTGTGTTGGCACAGACATTGCCACAAAGGAAAGAAACACAGAAACCATGCAGAGATTTCAGGTTTTTTTTTATCCAAAATAAGTTTTATTAAAGAATCATTTCATGTCTGCAGTCTTCCCATGTGGATGTATTTTCTCAGTCTCAACTGACAGTTGAAGAGAGAGATCATCTAGGATCTAACAGAGTCTTCCGTCAGGTAGGTGACTCTTCAGCTATCTTTAAAAATATCTGAATCCTTGTCTTGTAAGAGACCTCTTATAGGAAATGAATCTGAGCCAAGTCAGCCCTTTATTCCCTGGCCTCTTCCATTTCCCCTGTACCTGTATGACTATCCCAAATGCCTGCAAGTGTTTTGTTTTGGCTAGTTGTTCAGTAGCATTAAGGCATTTCTTCTCCCCAGCCACTGTCATTTCTTGAAGCATTTAGAAAAAGCCCACTGGAATCTCAGTTCTAAGACTGTAAAGACTTTTCCATTGTATTGGAAAATTTACTCATTCAGGTTGGTTGGATTGAGAGCTTTGTTTCTTTGCTTCTTGGGAAAACAAACCCCAAGCTTCTCCTTTGTTGTCAAATGCTTGACAAATATGTTTCTATCTTTCCCCAGTGAAGGGTGGGCTTATATGGGGAGTAGCCTTGACTCTCTGGGCCTTGTTTGGCGTTTGAGTGCACATAGTTGATCTGTTTCAGAACTAATTCAAGTTCATTTTTTTATTATTTGCCAAAGAAACAGCCTACTTTGAAAATTCTCTTTGCTGCTAACAGCATGATTTCCTTCACTTTAGATACCCAAAAATATTGGAGGTCCTAACATTCATGACACTACATGCTTAAATGACTCACGTTAAAGAATGAGTGGTATTGAAATATTTTGCATATAACAAATGGGAGAAGTCTAAGGCAAGGACCAGTAATCCTGAAACTTTCAAATGAGTCTAAGTGTTTATTTTTCAATAACGTTTGCACAGAACTTGCCTTTTCCTCATTCTCGAGGGGTACAACAAAGGGGTTTTGTCAAAGTGAACTCTATGGGAAATGAGAGGGGATGAAATATTGAGAAACCAGTGCAGGAAAGACCCTCCCTCCCACTGTCTCCACCCCGGTGTTTGGCAGAAGCTAGTAATGTTGTCTGTCATTTAAAATTCATTCCTGCTTATTGCCCTATATATACATTATTTTCCCCATCAGAGGAGTCCTTCTGCATGCAGCAACTATTCGCTTTCCAAGCCCAACCACCTGTTCCAGGGGAAGCAGTTGCTGCTCTGGGGCTGGATGGAGATGCTCTTGTGGGGAAACTCTCCATTGCCTGGTTAGCAAAATTGTGAGCTGCTGCAGAGTACCTGCTCTTTTCCCCTTCGCCATTAGGTGTCACAAGTGAAGCATAATGAAATGTAATAGTAATAACATAATGTTATGTAATACTTATGCTTTCTATTTAGAAAGTCAATCGTGATGTTCTTTCCCTCCCACATCTGGAAGGTCAAGCAAAGCATGGTTTGGTTGCAGACACTGCAAGCCCTCCCTCCCTTGAAAGCAGCTTGCCTCAGATAAGAAACAAGAGCTTGCACAATGTCCTTCCTTCTCTTCAGGTGAGCAAGTTACAAAACTCTTAGACATCTTGTGTTTGACTGGTTAATCAGCTTCTATCTAGTACTGCTAATAGTGTCAGTGGCACAGTGTCACATGTGTGTTTGCACATGGGAAGAGACCACAACTGGAATACTGCATCCAGTTCTGGGCTCCCCAGTTCAAGAGAGACAGGGAACTACTGGAGAGAGTCCAGTGTAGGGTAACAAAGATGATTAAGGGATTGGAGCATCTCTCTGATGAGGAAAGGCTAAGCAAGATGGGACTCTTTAGCCTGGAGAAGAGAAGGCTGATGGAAGGTCTTATGAATACTTACAAGTATCTAAAGGGTGGGTTGAAGGAGGATGGACCAGACCCTTTTCAGTGGTTTCCAGTGACAGGACAAGGGGCAATGGGCACAAGCTGAAACACAGGAAGTTCCATTCAAATATGAGGAAAAATTTCTTTACGGTGAGGGTGCCCGAGCACTGGAACAGGCTACCCAGGGAGGCTGGGGAGTCCCCTTTTATGGAAAGCTTCAAGACCTGCCTGGATGCAGTCCTGAGTAATGTGCTCTGAGTGATCCTGCTTTAGCGGAGGAGTTGGACTAGATGTTCTCTAGAGGTCCCTTCCAACTCTGACAATCCCACGACTCCATGTAGTGTCAACACTTTCATCAGTTTCCACTTTCAGACATAGTTAAAGGGAAATAAAAAAGGAGGAACTATAAACAGTCAAACAGACAAATTACTTACCAGCATGGCTGTGTGTATCCCCAGATATTTTAATGGACACCCAACATTACAGGAAGATTTTGAAGTCACCTACACATTTGGCATTCCTTCTTGTTTTGTGAGAAGTCCTATGTCCATCCCTGTCTGAACTCTACTTCCCTTCCTCTTTCTCTCCTCAACAAATCAGGGACCTGCACTACTTACCATCACTACTCTGATCACTCCCTTTACACTTTTCTTCTGCTTCAATGGAGTCTCTTCACTGAGAGACTTGGCAGGTTCTATAGGGCTCTGATATGAAGTCTTTTCTGATTTCTTGCAGTAGAAATCCCCACATAGTGTATTTTGTTTAGGAAGTCAATAACCTTCTCAAATACTTTGAATTTGGCAACTTGCTGCTACTACAAATTATTTAATTTAGTTGGGGGGGCAAAGCTACAAAATGCAAAATAGCATGAATGATGAGGTAGAATGGGTTAGTCTCCAAAATAATTAAATTGTCTTTAAAGCTTAGTAATGTGAGGTGCACTCAGCTCCTACAGAAGCCTTTGCATCTGAAAATGAACCATCCTCCCGTATTATTTTCTGTAAAAAATGGGACCCAAGTGTTTTACAGAGGTGGGGTTTTTATTTCATTTTATTCTTTAAATGGAACTTAAAGACTTCCATAAGAAGCTATGTAAACACTGGTAAGAAAGCCTTTTACTTGGCTGAGAAGTGCCAGGGGACAATGAACATTTCAATCTAGAAAGCATGAATATATGCTGTCTGTTTTGGAGACCTTCTTTGTCTAATTTTCCTTAGAAATAACACACCATTGCTGAACTGAGGGAGTGTATTGAAATGGGGAAAGAGTGGAATTCTCAGGGTGGGGCTCAGTAGGATAGCGGTAGGACTGACCTGCAGAGGCAAAGACCTGTGCTTGAGCTGTTCATGTGGTGCTGCTCGTGCCTGGCTGCCCTGCTTCTGTAGCAATTAATATTGAGGGGAAAAAAAAGGTAGCAAGGTTAGATGCATGTATGGGAAGTGATTTTATTTGAAACCAAACCATTTTCATTTGCGCTAACACATTCTTAAGCCAAAACTTAAAACCACCAAAATGCATGTAGCCAAGTGGTACCCACCATGACTTCTTGTGATGACATGGTGGACTAGTGTTGCTCACTGGTTAGTCCATATGCTGGTTCTTGAATAAAGCTTTTGTACCCTTCTGACACTGAGAGAGACTGATATTTTGTTTCCATCCTGTCCCACTCCTGAGTCCTCAGGACTTTCTCAAAAGATGAGGAATTATAGATAAATTAAGGAATGATTGAGGTTGGATGGGACCTCCAGAAGACACCTAGCCCAATCTCCTACTCCAGGCTGTGCAAACTTGGAGGGGGTTGCTCAGGACTTTGTCCAGTTCGGTCCCAAATATCTCAAAGGATGGAGAGTCTACAGCTTCTTGGGGAAACACGTTGCAATAGTGAGCCACTATCATGGTAAAAAAGGATTTTCCTCATATCTCATCAGCATGTCCTGTGTTGCAACTAGTATCCATCTTGTCCCAGGACCATGCACCTCAAATAAGTCTGACTTTGCTTTCTCTGTGTTACCCTGCCAAGTAACTGCAGTCAGCAGTAAGATTGCTCCTGAAGCTTCCCTTTCTGCAGGCTGAACAAATATATTTCCTGCAGCCTCTCCTTGTACATAATGTCTTCCAGGCTCCTGACCACCCCATAAATTCACTCCAGTTTGTCACTGTCTTTCTTGGCCTGGGAAAACTCAGGCTTGACACAGTACTCCCAGCATGGTCTCACAAAGTGATCTCGGGGGAGACCACTTTTCCCCTACTACTGGCTGTCCTCTTATTTGTACATACTGGGATGTGTTTGGCATTCTTTGCTACAAGGGCATGGTTGTTATCAGGTTGCTGACAGACTCTTCCCTGCAAAGCTTCTTCATTTCCAGTTGTCTCCTGCCCTGTGCTACTGCATGGGTATATTCGTATATTCTGTTCTAGGTGCAGGACTTAGCATTTGTCTTTGCTTCAACTTTGGAAGATACTCGTAGTCAATTTTCCTAACCTGCTGAAGTTCCTTTGGATAGCAGCCCTACTATGGTCCACAGATTAGAGAGGGTGAACTCATGCATTGTTCAGGTCATTAATAAAGACACTAAACTGTACTGGCCTTAGTATCGATCCCTGAGAAATGGCACCAGTAACCAACTGCAGTCCTTGGAACCTGACCCTCCAGCCTATTTTCTACTCACATTCTATTTATCCAGATTCACATATCTCACTTTTTGGGCTTCAAGCATCCTGTAGGAGACAGTGTTGCAGGTCTTGCTGAAGACAAAGTATACTACACCCACTGCTTTTCTCTCCTTGACCAGGCCTATGACATCATCAGAGAAGGCAGTCAAGTTGTTTAGACACCATTTGATCATGACTTATGTTGGAAAATGCATACTGACTGTTCCAAACAATTTTCTTGTCTTACATTTGGTTGGAAATAGCTTCCAAGAGGGAATTGTTCCATAGCCCTTCCCTTAACTCCAGGGACAGAGTTAAGGTCGACCAGCCTGCAGTTCCCTGAAGCCTTTTTCTTGCCCTTTTTAAAGATAAATGTAATGTTTGCCTTTTTCAAATGGTCAGAAGCTGCTTCTGATTCCATGAACTTTCAAAGATGATAGTAAGCTGCCTTGCAATGACATTGGCCAGTTCCTTCCACACCTTCAGATGCATCCTGCAGACTTTGGTATGTCCAGCTTCTGAAGGTCCCTATCTTCCTCTATTGCAAGTAATGCTTCTTCACACAAGTGCTGATTCTAGACTCAGGGACTTTGGAGGCCTGAAAGCAAAACTTACAAATGAACAGCATTGAGTACCTTGGTCTTTTCCCAAATCCTTGGTCACTAGGTGCCAAATTCCACTAGGAGGTGGGTTCACATTTCTCTTAGCCTTACTTTTATTGCTGGTGATGTACTTACAGGAGCTGTTCTCATTGATTTTCAACATTCCTTGCTAGCTGAAATTCTAGCTGAGCTTTGGCTTTCCTAAACAAGCCTGCATGTTCAATGTCTCTTGCATCTCTCCCATATAACCCATTCCTGCTTCCTCCTTTTTTTGGTGCTCCTTACTGTGTTTGCAACTGTTCCCTTTACGTCCATGCTGGCCTTCAGCAATGTTTGCTTAAGTTTCTGCATTTTGGAATGGACTATACTTGTACTTTAAGAAGATTAACTTTGTCAGTCAATGAGGTCTACTGATTTACTTTGCTCTTCAGAGCACTCTTACATGGGTTTATGATGAGAAGATCCCTGAACAAGCCAAAAATTGCTTTCTTGAAGATCAGCATTTGTAGTTCTACAGCTTGTCTCCATCACTTCTATGAGAATTTTAAATTCCACAATCATATGGTGACAGCAAACAAAGCTGCACTTCCACTGACCTTCACATCCTTAACCAATTGTTCCTTGCGAGTAACAGGTTCAGCAGCACATCTGCATTATGAACACTGTCCAGATATCTCCCAGAATGCTTTTGCCACTTCAGCAGGTATTGAAGTGACTGGATTACCCAATATCTATCTGGGTCTTTAGGTTATGATGAGTGTTCCCTAATGTACCTAATTAAAAGCCATTCTTGCTGGGCTATCAAAGTTGTTTGCAGATGCTCTTCCCCTGTTTCATCAGATGCATCCTGTTCCTGCTCAGTAGTTCTTGTTCTTCATCCTATGTTTGTAGAAGACGTAGCCCTCTCTGCGGCTTCAGCCAGATGTTTATTATTGGATTCATTGTCTCCAGCTGAGTCTTTTCCCCTCAATGAAGGAGCTGAGGACAACATGACCTGGGCCCCCACACTGTACATGCTTATCCCAGAGTACACTGTCTCTGTCTCCTTCTCTGCCTCTCATCTATAAACCTCCATCATCTCTGTATGGCTTTATTCTATAGCCTGTTCTTTGTTTCCCAGTTCTGGGAGCCCTGAGAATCTACACGTGCTGCTGGTATAGGTGACATCTGTATATCCTTTCTTCTGCAATTTATTCCTTCAAGTGTTTCTGCACCCACAGAGGCCTGTTCATTCCCTATTCATACCAATTTTGATGTCTGTGCACATACCATTCCCTATTCATACCAATTTTTTAGGTATATGCACAGACCCAGACTGGTGTCCCCCAGTTCTGTGGGCTGCACAAGCAATCTCAAGGATTCTAGCACAGCTCTTCAGTGGATATGCCCACATAGAAATCTGAGATTAATATTGACTATTATTCTGTCTTTCCTGCCCTCTGTACTCAGAAGACCAGACTCAGACCTTTCCCTGGCTCATGCAAGTTACTGCAACTTAATTGAACCATAGCATTTTGTAGCATTTATTGAAAGGGAGTGCCCATGCATTGAATCAACCTGGAAGATCAGTTTCTTTCTTATGTTTAGAAATTTATGTTTCTGTCCTCCAGTAACCTCTAACATTATTGTCAAAATTTGCTCTCTGGGTAAGCAGGGCATTCTAGCCCCAAGCATGGTTCTTCTGTCTCAGCATGAAGCTGACACTCAACAAATCCAAAATAAATATCTTGCAGCTTTGTCTTTGGGATTGTAGCATTTTTCAATATATTTCTTTATATACTTATACAATTACAGACTAACTGAATGTTGAGTAAAATATCTGAAAGTAAAATTTACCTTTTTTTTTTTTTTTTTTTTTGTTTTGACAGGAAAATGGAAGTCAAAGCAATTTTTCCCAATTTAGCTTTCCAGACAGTCTTCCTGAAAGTAGTGCCAGAGCCCAGAAAAAACCATCAGAACTGGAAAGCACCAGCAACAGTGTCAAACTGCCTATGACAGCTTCAGGTAGAAGATAACAGAGTGTGTTTACTGGAGACAGTCCAGTATAGGGCAGAAAAGACAATTAAGGGAATGGAGCATCTCCCTGATGAGGAAAGGCTGAGAGAGATGGGACTCTTTAGCCTGGGGAAGAGAAGGCTGAGGGGAGACCTTATAAATGCTTACAAATATCTAAAGGGTGGTTTGAAGGAGGATGGAGCCAGACCCTTTTCAGCAGTTCTCACTGACAGGATGAGAGGCAATGGGCACAAACTGGAACACAGGAAGTTCCATTCAAATATGAGGAAAAATTTCTTTACAGTGAGGGTGCCCGAGCACTGGAACAGGTTGCCCAGGGAGGTTGAGAAGTCCCCTTCTCTGGAGACCTTCAAGACCCACCTGGATGCAGTCCTGAGCAATGTGCTCTGAGTGATCCTGCTTTAGCAGGGAAGTTGGACTAGGTGATCTCTAGAGGCCCCTTCCAACTCTAACAGTTCCATGATTCTGTGTGCTAAAAAAGACTGGAATGACAGGCTGCCTCCACAGATAATGAGCGTATGCAGTCAGGATACACTGTGACCAGAGATCAGTGAAATATTTAACAAACAGTTTGGATGAAAGGCATATGAATGGGTTTAGTAATTTATAAAAATACTGTTTGGGGATATTGGGGAGAATTAATCGACTGACACTAATATATGAATGAGAGAAGTAGGTATTATACAAAAGAACATCTATTTGTCTAAGACATGACAGGTCATGTAGGTGAAAGCAATATTCTAGTACAGCGATAAAACACTTCACACTTGCTTGTAGCTGAATCAAATTTTATCTATGTGGGCTAAATTGCATTTTTTGAGTTCTCAGGTCTAGAAAGCTTCTGGTAGAGTTAATCTAGTTTCATAAGGAATCTAGGAAAAATATAGTGGCATTTTTCTTTTAAATTATTTAGCATCTCTGCATTAGTGGAAGAAGAGCTGCCACTATTTAACAAAGCACCTACATGCATGCCTAGAGAACACTTTGATTTATAATGCTACCGTCTGATTATTTATCTGTATTTAAATGAGGTAAATGGATGTGTTAGGGTAGCAGAAATCTTTCTATGCAGGTAGTATCTGAAATAGGAGAAGGGCAGAATCCCCATTTAATTCTTAACCTTATGCATCTAAACTTGATGTTTTCTATCAGAAAATGAAATATTTGATAGCTTTGGTTAACTAAAGTCTACTGCCACTTTATAAATATGACAATCAAACCAATAAAATCAGACTATTTTTTATGTAAGCTGTGATGCTTGCTGAAGCAGATAAACAACTGATTGGATTTTAAAAAACGTCTAGGCACAGAACTTTGTTCAGAATAAAATATTTTTTACCTCAACTCTCTTACAAGTCTTTCTGAAGAATGATGAAACATAATACTGTAAGTGAGAAAAAGAAGCATCAATTTGTGCAAAATGTCAACATTGTAGGATCATACAAATGTTGGTTGGAGAGGCCCTCTAACAGTCAGCTACTCAGCCTCCTGCTCAAAGCGGCATACTCTACTGTAAAATGTTCCATTGTAAAAGCAATTTGCCATCCTCTTTCTGACATTTTATTGAGTTTTGTTTTTATATTTTTTTTTTCTGATTTAGAAGCCTTGAAATATTTTAAAGACCAGTTAACAGCCTATGAACAAAAAGAAATTTTCAATTATACAGAACTGTGGTTTCTTGGGCTTGAAGCTAGAAAGATTGAAGGTTTGCTTGAAACCCAGAACAATAATTGTTATGATGATGAGCACGGTTCCTACCTAAAGGTAAGTGGAAATATTATGGTATTCATTTTCAGCTCAATAAGTTTGTTGTGACTGTCTGCCAACTTTTAAGTGATCCATGTGAGATAAATGTTATTTCTAAAAGATAAATATTCACATAGTGAAACCACCATTGCCAATCATCCTAAAGAGACACCACTTTGCATTTCATTCAGGATGGATGCAAGGTAGGTGGATTAATGAAGCATGCACTTATTACTTCCTCTGTCACCCTTGTTTAGCACAGACTTCACTTGCTACCCATCCAACACATTTCATAGAAAGTAAACTTACACACATGAAATCCTTTAAAGCCTGATCTTTGTAGTACTATGCAAATCTGAACTATTTGCTTTCTTTTGAAGGTTATACATGACCACATTGCATACCGATATGAAGTATTGGAGGTGATTGGGAAAGGGTCATTTGGGCAGGTGGCCAAATGCTTGGATCATAAAACCAATGAATTAGTGGCATTGAAAATAATAAGGAATAAGAAAAGGTGAGATATCTGTTGACTACAAATCAGTACAGTCAGCTCTCTGTTATATTGTCTCTGGCAGTGACAATCTTGGATAATGTGAACAAAGGAAAATCAAACACTTTGTACTTCAGCCCTTCATTAAACACAGTGTGAAGACATTCACTAAACACAGGACAGAGTGAAGAAAAGTGATGACAGGGGCTCAGAATCAACCTAGACTCAGCGGAGACAGTATATCAAAGCAGGCACAGTTTTTAAAAAATTGCAAGGAGGTCTCTGTATCTGTGGCACAGTTTATAACAGCCCTACATGACTGAGATCTTACAGCCTACATTCCCCCCTAAGACTCCAAAACCACAGGAAGGCTCCAGTCACTCATTTAATGTGAAAAATTGTACACTATGGTCCTAAGCAACCCCTTCTTGCTATATGACTGGCTACAAATCTTTGGATTGAGTTTAGCTTGAACCAGAGTCAATGCTGAAAAGATGAGAATGATGTTGTTGACTGCACCAACAGGTATAGCTGTTCAGTTTTCCCCCCTCAGTGAACACTAAATGTAAAGATGCTCTTCAAAACTGTCTGTCTTACTGTGGTTGCGGTGAAATATGGCCCATCCAAGTAAACAGAAGCATTCCTGTGGATATCGAAACTACTAGGATTTTACTCTGGATGCTCATTTGAAACTGTTTTTCATTTAAATATTTTTTTCAAATAAGTCTAAATAGCTACTCTTAAATGCTATAGAAGGCATTATATTTAGACTAGGCAACAACCATCATGAATCAAAGTTATAAAATTTAACAGGTGTGAATGGTGTTTACAGTAAGATCATGGTGTTTATAACATTTGTTTTGCTACAAATGATAGATTGAGTTAATGTCACCATTCTCCTGTCCTGTGATATTTCAGATTTCACAACCAGGCTTTGGTAGAAGTGAAAATCCTTGATGCTCTCCTGAAGAAGGACAAAGATGATACTCACAATATCATACACATGAAGGAATACTTCTACTTTCGCAATCACTTCTGTATTTCCTTTGAACTGCTGGGGTAAAGTATACTTTCCTTTATGCAGATCTTAAGGAATGATGTAAATCTTGGGCCTTATAACCTTTATTTTTTATGCCTTCTTTGGAGGAATTTGCTTCTCTTAATGTTACAAGAAACAAATACTGTTTAAATACAGACTGCATAACTGAGTCTTTGGTAACCAAAGGTGAATTGAAAAAGCCCCCATTCAGACTTCACACAACAACATGATCCATCCCTTATTTTCTGCATTGTGTATCGAAATTTTCGTCTCTGAAAGACTTAAGGGAAGAAGACTAAAACAATGAATTCATGTCTGTTAAAGTCCAGGGCATAAAAGTATAAACAATATTAAATAATCCCAGAGTATGACTGTTTCTTGCTTTCTATGAATGTATGCTGCAGGACACATCTTAGGAGGAATTTTTGAGAAATTTTAGGGAAGTCAGACCATTTTATTCACCAGTCTCCTTGTAATCAGGGCATCAAACTAGGATTACAGGGGTTATCCATGAGGCAGTTCTACATGCCTTAAAGCAAAGCCTGCGTGGCTGCACATGTTGTAGAAGGCTTCATCTTGAACAGAGCTAATGCATCGTGTTGCTGCATGTGAGTCTGACACTCAGACACACAGGGGTAAGAGTTGACTCCTCTCCAGGAAAAAAACAGACCAGTATTTTCAGAAAACTGCTATGGAAACTTGTAGGAAAATGTCCATGAGATAGCCATTTATATTTCAGTTTTTTCATTTCAAACATTTCAGGGATTACATTTCAGCTCTTTACAGAGGAGCTGAAGACTGGTTGTGATGTAAAAATATTTGTCTGATGACATTTTTATTGCTTCTAAAATATAGTGAAAACCCCTTAATTTGTGAAATTTCTTCTCCATCGAGCCCTGTTAACTAATTTACTTCCAAAGGAATGGGCCTTGCCTGACACCAGTGGACGCACAAGCAGAGAAGGCAGAAAGCTACAGTTGTTTATGTCAGTGAAGATGCATGGGGTCCTGCTGAGGACACCCCCGGAGATCATACTGCTGAGGACAGCCTTCTGCATCCCTTCAGTAGTCACCATCCTTGTGGCCATCTCCTCCTCCAAAGAATGATCAATCATTGAGCACTGTGTACTTGTCAGGGCATACACACACAAGACTGGAGGCTCCCTGGGGCTCTGGTACTGGGAGTTATGAGGACTCCCTTTGGGCAGGGCCTGGCAGCCAGGAGCAGAGCAGCTGGAGGGCATGGGGGCAGCCACAGCCCTGGGCATCAAGTACCTCACTGGGGACAGGGAGAGAATGAGGCTGGGCCAGGACATAGGTCCATGGATGGGCCCAGCTTCGTGGGGCCCATAGCAGGGCTGTGGAGAACTAGACACTGGCCCCGCTGTGGTGTCACAGGGGGAGGGGGTGGTGACTCCAAGGGGCTGACATGGGGACCTGGGCTACAGGCAGGTGGTGGGGAACCCCCAGCTATAGGGCAGGACCATCAAGGCTGGTGGTGCCCTTGGGGTCTCAGGCAGCATTCACATGTTGCCAACCGTGCTTGGCAGAAGCTAGTGATTTAATCATCATTTAATTTAGTTATCATTTAATGGACTTACTGGAAGGAGCTAAGATATGATGGTGACAGGAGAAATATAAAAACCTAACAAGTCCTGAATTTATGGCGGTATGTATCTAGAAAGATCTACTGCTAGTTAAAGACTCTTTAGACAAAAAGGGTTTACGCAAGGTGCCAAAGCAAAGACAAATGAGAGAGAAAGCAGATAGATTGAAGAAAAGGTATTTCTCTCAGTTCCTGAATGGTAATTGTACTTGGGGAACAACAGCACAGATGCATAACTTAGCACTGAGTTTAGCAAGCCAGTCCTCTGACATTATGTCTTTAGATTTGGAAGCTCAAGGAGGCGTTTGTGCATATTACGTGCAAAACAGCATTCTCAAGGAGGAAAATGGTTAAGTCATATTCTTCCACGTGAATCTTTCCTCATGAGGGAAGATATAAATACTCTCTTCCTCATGTAGGAAGGCTAAATCCTCTCTTAATGCACTGTAAACTAATCATGCCTTTAAAAATAAGTTCATAAATCTTTTTTTCTGCTTCTTGTCTTCTTCTTTTTCTTCCACCCCCACAACCCCCGCAGAATAAATTTGTATGAGTTGATCAAAAAGAACAATTTCCAAGGTTTCAGTTTGTCTTTAATTCGACACTTCACTCAGTGTGTGCTGAGATGTTTACAAGTGCTCTACCAGGAAAGAATCATTCACTGTGATCTGAAGCCTGTAAGTACAGTCATTTCATAACCTGTTATTCTGCAAAGAATACATAAGCTTTATCTTATTTTTTATTGATCGAGAGGAAGAATCCTTAAAACTCAGTAGGGTATTTATACAGAAGCTATAGTTCATTTCAGACTGTATTAGTAATAGAGTCAAGTGATTCTTTCCAATGATTCAGTTCATTCATTGCAGTATTATACATGATTATCTCGTTGCCAAAATTTGTGCAAATAAGAATCAAATTACCTTTTGTTTAGAGAAGGAAAAATTACTTGTGAAATTTAATATTTCGGTATGAGAGACATTGTAATGCAAGGACATATTCACAATGCAGCCTGTTCCAGGTTATCCTGTTACATTTATGTAATTTCATATGCTGAACTATAAAATTAGTTAGCCTAGTAAATGCCAAAGCAGTTCTACTGTACAGTATTTAAGCTGCTCACTTGTTTCTGGAGGAACATCTATGATACAATTCCTGCTTCTAGATCTGCTGAGCATTCATGCTGCGTGAAACACTTCCATTCTCCTTATGACCCAGTCTTAAATTTTTGCAATTTTATCAGATTTCTAAAGTACGCTAATTGTAATTTCATTTCAGGTGAACACACATTTGATGTATTTTTCAAAATGGCAAATGACCCAATAAATAAATAAATAAATAGGCTCTCAACTGAAAATGCTAAGCCTCAAATTCTGTTCTCCCTTTGCTTAATGTATCTCAACTTGGAAGTCTGGAGAGTCACATGCTGCCTGTACCCATGGTCTTGGGTACCCATCTCTGCCAGATCAGTTTGCAGTGAGAACTGAAGGCTTGCAAGATAATGAAAATATCATAATCAGAAACAATTGGGCCAAGAGGAAATCTCTTTTCAGGCAGTAACTGACAATGAATGAGGTTAGCAAGACCAATGAGTGTAGTATGTATGTATGTAAGTAACATATTAGTGAACATTTAGTGAATTAACTAAAAGAGAAGTTTGTTCTCATTCTACAATTGCACACTTTCATGAATTTAGTTTATATTGTCTGAAACTCACACCTGTCATTCCATCTGCCTCCTATGATATTTCTCAACATAAGGTAGAGTACAGAGCTTCTCTGGACTATATGCTACATAATTACTCTCCTCCAAAACCTGGTTTTGTAGTTAGTCAGCTCCCTTGCATTGTGAGACATTCGAGATTAGAGAGTTCTACCATAATCATGAAGGAATAGCTAGCTGCAGAGAGAGAATGTTTCCTCCCATAATAGAACCAAGAGCACCTGGGTAATGGAAGTCAGTCCTTGCCTTGACTTTCATCAGTAGCAGCTTTTCCCTCGTGTTATGCACAGTATTTCCTTATGAATCTATAATAACCCAACAATACCTTATCAGTTTGGCATGGAAACTGCTCAGTCCTTCAAAGCTTTGATGTATGATCACTTCAAATCTGCTCAAAAAAGGTAGCCATCTCTCTGCTCAGAAATGGATAAGGCTATATGATTAGAAGGGAAATAACAGGAAATCCTTGATTTAAATATATTTTTAATGACAATAAAATTAAACTGCAGGAGAGAGCTAATAGGTTACATGTACTCATCAGTACAAATATATGTGAGCTAGCTGTTTAAGAAACACCACTTCTCAAGCTGGAGTTGCTGACACACTGAGCTGTACCCTTCAGCCCTCAGCCAATAATCCATAGGATTAGCAAGCATTCTTATTGGTTGGTGCTTTGATAGCACTACACTCTGTACAATGCAGTGGCTTGGATTGCATGTAAGGGACTAGTGCCCTGGTCTACAAATCTTCCCCGTGCTTAGGTTAATTGCTCATTATTGGATGCCTGCACAATAGCAAATGTATTCCCAAGGAAGTTGAAGTTCTAAGCTTTTATTATGTAAATAAGTGTAAACTCATTGTGTTATGTGTTGCTTCTTTTCCAAAGTATTCACTAACCTAATGTGGTCTTAAACCCCTTTTTTTCCCTGTGATTTTTTTTTTTTTTCTTCTTTAGGAGAACATATTATTATACCACAAAGGCCAAGGTTCAGTTAAAGTTATTGATTTTGGATCAAGCTGCTATGAACACCAAAGAGGTTTGCAGAAAAGTCAAGTTGATGTAATTTTCTTAATAACCTTTCTTAATTTTAAAAAATGTGGAAAAAATATGTCTTTGATAGAGCTAGTCAGAGTATCATTTAGGTTGGAAAAGACCTTGAGGATTATCAAGTCCAACCACAAACATAACACTGCCAAATCAACTACTAACCCATGACCCAAAGCACCACACCTACAGGGCTTTGCAATATCTCCTGCAACAGTGACTCAACTGGTTTCTCAGGCAGCCTGTTACAATGTTTGACAACTCTTTCAGAGTAAAAATTTTTCCTAACATACAATTTAAACCTCCTCTGACACAACTTGAAGCTATTTCCTCGCATCCTGTCACTTGTTTCCTGGGAAAAGAGACCCACACAGACCTCACTCAACCTCCTTTCAGGTAGTTGTAGAGTGATAGGTCTCCCCTCAGTCTCCTTTTCTCCAGAACTGCAGTTCCCTCATAGACTTGTTCTCTAGACCCTACACCAGCTCTGTTGCTCTTCTTTGGATGCCCTCCAGCACCTCAATGTCTTTCTTGTAGTGAAGAGCCCAAAACTGAATACAGTATTTGAGGTGGGGCCTCACCAGTGCTGAGTACAGGGGATTGATTGCTAGTCCTGCTGACCACGCTATTTCTGATACAGACCAGGATGCTGTTGGCCTTCTTGGCCACCTGGGCACACTACTGGCTCACATTCAGCTGGCTGTCAACCAATACCATCCAGGTCCTTCTCCACCAGGCGACTCTCCATTTACTCTTCTCCAAGCCTGTAGTGCTGCATGGGGTTGTTGTGACCCAAGTGCAGGATCTGGCACTTGGTCTTGTTGAACCTCTTCCCATTGGCTTCAGCCCTTCAATCCAGTTTGTCCAGAGCTCTCTGTAGAGCCTTCATATCCTGAAGGAGACCAACAGTTCCACCCAACTTGGTGGCATCTGCAAACTTTACTGAGGCTGCATTCAAGCCCCTTGTCCAGATTTTTTGTAAAGATATTAAACAGAATTGGCCCCAATACCTGGCCCTGGGGAACATCACTTGTGACCAGCCACCAACTGGATTTAACTACATTCACCACCACTTTCTGGGACCAGCCCTCCAGCCAATTTTTAACCCAGTGGAGAGTACTCCCATCCAAGTCATGGGCAGCCAATTTCTCAAACAGAGTGCTGTGGGAAACAGTGTCAAAAGCTTTCCTAAAGTCCATGTAAACAACACCCACAGTCTTTCCCACATCCACTAAGTGCACCTAAGGATATTCGGTTACTCAAGCAGGACCTGCCTTTCACAAATGCATGCTGACTGGACCTGATCTCCTGGTTGTCCTATACGCTGTGTGATGGCACTTAGGATGATCCGCTCCATGATCTTCCCCAACACTGAGGTCAGACTGACAGGCCTGTAGTTCCTAGAACAATATTGTGGCCTATGTCCCTAATCAAAATGTGATGAATCATTCTGCCGTTGGTGGTGGAACAAATACTGGTAGGAGATAAGTAAGATACTACCATACTTTTTCTTTGTCCCAAGTCTGATCAGATCTTTGACTGCTGTTGAAAACAGAATTGCATTTGCAAGAGTGGTTAGCTGAAATAGACCTACAAGGATAATCTCAATACTGCACTTAACGAAGAGTTTATAAGGTCCAGAGATCGTTTTCCATCAGGATGGTTAAACTGTAATTGGCACTTTTTGGATTAATACAATGGGTGTAATGGGAGTTTTACAATGGGGGCAGTGCTACAAGTTTAGAAAGTCTGAGTTATGGGGCTTTTTTCCTGTCAAAGATTTAAGCAGAATATGCAGGAGATAAGAAAAATTCTAAGGGAGAAAGTAAGGTGTCCCTTCTGTTAAAAACAAACAAAAAAAGGAAACAACGCCCCAGACAAACAAACAAGAAATCTGTAGTATATTCTATTAATTTAGAAAAAAGGCTAGTCTTAAGTGGCTTGAGTTTTCCTGTGAAAGACTGGTACACTGAAAGCTGAGCCAAAACTGTTTATCTGTGTTTCAGCTAGATTTGCAGGAGCCCAGGTTTATAGGAGCAGGTAGTAATTTTAGGTTTGGATGTATTTGCGATCTGAGACACAGCCTGAAATATTTGAGGAAAGAATCAAGTTGAAACAGAAAGTAAGTGAAAGATGGAGCATATCTGAGAAGACTCTGTTAGCTGAAACCAGAATTGGTGTAACTGTCAAAGTGGTACAGGATTAGAGATTAGAAAATGAAGTCAGCTATAGATTTGTGACAAAAATGACAAAAAGCAGACAAAAATTATGCAGTTGGTCAAATGCACAAGGGCACAGACCGCCACCATGGTAGTCACCACCTGCAATTTAGTGAAATTGCATATTGCACAGAACTTACTTTTCTGGGCAGTTTCCTTCTAGAAAGATGTTTAATATGTGGAAATACAAAGAAGTGCAGGAATATAACCAAAGTGACCAGCATAGTGATAGGAATAAAAAAATGAGAGTTTGCATAGTGTAATCATTTGTCTGACTGGCAAGAGGTGAAATGATCAATCTACTCACTGTGATGGGTCTCAATCTTCAAATGAGATCTTTTGACATCTGCTGTGGGGCTATAATGCATTAATGGCCAAATCAGAAAGTAGTAGAAGCTGGTCCCTAGATGTCAGTGAAACCAGTATTTCTTACGGGGCAAGCCTGTGGTAATGAAGAACATTTGATTGATGTGAGGGGAAGACCTCCAAATAGGAAAATTAACATGGAGTAAGCTGAATCACAGCATTACTAGAGCAAATTATTTCAGTGTTGAAGAACTTGTTGAAGAACAATTTCCAAATACAATAGTGGAAAGCACATCACCCACTGATTTTAGGATACACTTAGAAATGGTTTTCAGAACCTATGTGAGCAAGCCCTTAATGGCAGAATAGGTATCTGATGTCTGAACATGCATTTCACTTTTCTGAGAGATCTGGGATCAACACTTCCATCCCATTTCTGATATTTTTCTTCTTGTGTAATTTTCTGTTTTGATATAGTGTACACCTATGTTCAGAGCCGATTTTATCGCTCGCCTGAAGTGATTCTTGGTCATCCTTATGCTATGGCTGTTGATATGTGGAGTTTAGGCTGTATCATAGCTGAGCTTTACACAGGCTACCCACTGTTTCCAGGGGAAAATGAAGTTGACCAACTTGCCTGCATCATGGAGGTAACTTTTGGGATTGTCTTTTGAATTACATACTGATTTGATAAACTACACCGCCAGCAACAAAGAGAAATGTCAAGAGGTGATGAATTCTATGGTCTGGCCTTCTAGTGGGAGGTTTATTACAGCTGAAGAGCTCTTTGAAAGGATGGGCTTTAATGCAAAACTGTTATTTCCATTTCATGTGTCAAACACTGCTTTGCATACTCACTGTCTTGCTTTTGAAGGACACATATTATAATCTGGTCAAAATTTGTATGGACAAGTTAGAACAGAAGAAGCATATCTGAGGGAAAGGAAAAGCAATTATAACAGATTAATCTGCTCTTAGGCATCAAATATGTGTGAGTTAAATTGGATCTCCTTAGTCCAAACTCCTGCCGAGAAAGCGACTTCTGCTAGCATTTGGTAAGTCAGCTGTGTCTAGCATATCTTGAAAACCTCAAAAAGCAGAAACTCTATGGGTGACCTGATCAACTCCTGCTCTACTTTCCTGGTGAGAAAGTTTTTCCTAATAGGCACCCTGAACTTCTCAAGCCACAATTGGTGGATATTGTCCCTTATTACACTCTCTGCTGCTACTAAGTTGGCTCTGTCAACTCTGCAACTGTTCTTCAAAGAGCTTTAGGAATGTACTGTGACATCTTATACCTCAGATCACCCACCCAGTGCAAATGTTAGAATGCGTGCAAAACTTACCCACGAAAGCAAGTTACTTGCATAGACTATACCAATCACTAAATCTGGTGTTGAACTCGGCCCTAAATTCTGATCCTTATAGTGCTGTATTAGTTCATACAAGGCTTTCCAAAGATGGTATCTCTTCATGCGGCCTTCTACATGTGTTATTAACAGAGATGCTTGTTCTTAGGGTCTTCTGTGGTAGTGAAGATCCCAGTGACACCCCTTATAAGATCACATTTTCTGTGTAAGAAACCTCTAATGAATCCCTTAATTCCTTCTGCAATAAATGGCAAAAAAGGAAATGGTTTGTAGACATTTCACAGTCGATTCCCACAGTCAGCTTCTTTTCATATGGAGGGGAGTGAAATGCTTCATCTCTCCTGAAATTGTTATGTATGTTTGTGAAAATGAAGAGTAACTCTGTGAATTCATGTTCTGTGTTGAAGGTATTGGGTCTTCCACCAGCTGATTTTATCCAGGCTGCATCACGGAAGCGAACGTTCTTTGGTAACTGCTTCTGATTGTTTGTCCTTGTGGGATTCCTCCCTAGTTAATATCACTGGTAGAGAACAGGGTAAGAAAACCTTAGGTGCTTCTTAGCTGACAAGACTTCTTTCAGAAAGAGGTATTAAAAAGAAGCAAATGTGTAACATGAAGCTACAAATGAAGCTGATGCCGCAATTTTCATGTTTTATGGACTTCTCATTGCCAAAGTGATAGGGAAGGCATTGGGAAATCTGTTCCACTGTTACTCCTTAAAAATATTATTGCTAAAAGTTATGCAGTGGACTTTAGGAACTAATTTAGATTAAGTTAATTCCTCTGGATATAATTTTTTTTCAAAATTAGAAAAAAACACAGCGTAGGATGTAGTCTCTAGGATGTAACCAATATTGTTGGCCACAATGCTGGCAGACCATCAAGCCAAGAGAGCAAAACTGCAGTCAGTGGGATGAATATGGGTACTGGTTTTGCAACTCTCTTAAAGATTTGGTGAGGATTTTTAACTTACTTTTTTTGAGCATGTCTTTATTTTTTTTAAGATTCCAAAGGTTTTCCTAAATCCATAACTAACAGCAAGGGAAAAACAAGATGCCCAGACTCAAAGGATCTCAGCACAGTACTGAAAACCCATGATGCTGGTTTCTTGGACTTTCTGAAAGGATGTCTTATGTGAGTTCATAGTTTTGACTTAAATGTGGCAGGCTAGTTTTGACTTTGCTTTCATTTTCTTGTGCCTTTAGAATCTTTCTGTCTGTTTGGATGTTTCAGTGTGGCATTTTGGTTTTTTTCTTTTCTCTTTTCCCTATGGCAGCAATTGGATAACTATTATTATTCACAGCTTATTGCAAGGAGAAATCACGACATAGAAAGACTCTATGGGATTAGTCCAAGGTACAAAAGACAGTTCACATCATCATATCTAAAAGCATATCTTCATCTTCTGGTGCTAGAGACTAAAGTCTACAACTAACGTTTTTTACCCATTGAGGCCTTTGTATTACATCCTTTCTGGTTTATCTGAGAGAAAAGTTCATTCAGATAACATAGATAACAGTAATGCAATGTGCCAAGGCAGTGAATATCTGGAGATCAAAGTTTGATTTTGTGCTTAAATCTAACTCCTGCTCTAGCTGAAAGAGTCATTCAATTTTCTCCAGGGAGAGGTACACTGGGAGCTGACGTAGCTGGTTTAAATGTCTTTACTATCTTTTCTATGATAGGTCTTGAGAATGGCAATCAGGTGATATGCTGTGGAATATGGATGAAAACAATTCTGGTTTTCTGATTGTCTGCTCACAAAGATCTTGCTCTCTGTGACTTTGGGTCAGATTAGACTCCTTTTAGCTCTGATACTCTATATGCCTCCCCCTTAGCAGAGGATAAAAATGCAAAGAACATCATGTCTCCATCCCAGAATCAATGCTACTGTTTGCTTGCTCCTTCTTGACTGCGGTAGTTAGTGATCTGTAAGATCCCTTCCAAGTCTAAGCATTCTATGATTCTGGGATAAACTGTAGGCATTACTCCAGTCAAGGTTTTTTGCTACTGAATATCTAGTATGACAAGTGGCCCATTTTCTTAAAGGAAATTGATGATAGATACATTTTTGTGAACTGCTAGATTTTGTAAACTCAAAGCAGAACAAACTTGGAGCAGGTTCCTCAGGACCTTTTTTGGTTGGGTTCTGAGTATCTCCAAAGAGGGAGATCTACAGTGTCGTTGGGCAACCTGTTCTAATAGTGAAACACACTGATGGAGAGAGCATCAGTGGTAAAGTAGGGGAAGAGAGATATGATTTAGTGTCATCAGTGTATCATCTATCATCACCAAGTAAATGGGTCTTTTTAACACATTAATAATAATGTAACATAGTATGTTACTATGTTATGTTATTATTAATGTTACTAATAACATGGGAGAATCATAGAATCATAGAATGCTTAGAGTTAGAAGGTCCAGTGGAGGGCCATGAAGATGATTAGAGGGATGGAGCACCTCTCCTATGAGGACAGGCTGAGAGAGCTGGGGCTGTTCAGCCTGGAAAAGAGAAGGCTCTGGGGAGACCCTATAGCAGCCTTCCAGTGTCTGAAGGGAGCCTACAGGAGAGCTGGAGAGGGACTCTTTGTCAGGAAGTGTAGAGATAGGACAAGGGGTAATGGCTTTAAGTTGGAAAAGGGGAGATTTAGATTACATAGTAGGAGGAAATTCTTTACTGTGAGGATAGTGAGAAGCTGTGAAAGCCCCATCCCTTGGAAGTGTTTAAAGCCAGGCTGGATGGGGTTTGAGCAACCTGGTCTAGTGGGAGGTGTCCCTGGCAAGGCAGGGGGGTTGGAACTCGATGATCTTTAAGGTCCCTTCCAACTCTAACCAATCTATGATTCTATGATTCTAACTTGTGGTTACATGGAAAAAAAAATCACTATAAGGTTACTTTTAATGTTCTTGGCTTGCTAAAGCTGTATGAATCATTGATCCATTTTGGTTTGCTGGCTGAATCAGAAAATTTGGGAAATAATTTCAGTGAAGCAAAAGAACTTGTAAACAAGCCATTTCAGGTCACACAGAAAAAAATGTTGTGTGTTTGGATTGCTTAAATTGTCGAGGGAATGAAGTAAGGTTTGAAATGGAAACTCTTTTTGAGACAAAAAAGAATTGAACTATTTTCAGTTTCAGTTGTCAATCTATGTCTGTTCAAAGCAGTCTGATATATTTGCCACAACGTCACAAATAGCTTTGTTCAACTTATATGCACCTGTTTTATGGATGAAAATATCAGACCAAAACCAAAAATACATTCAGATCTTGTGATGCCAAGAAGATGTTTTTTTTCCTACATTATTTCTGTACAGTTCTGGACAGCACTGAGATTAGATAAAATAGCATTAAACAGTCTGTAGCACATGTAGACTATTACTATCAGTAACAGAAATATTAGGACTGATATGAATGCATATGAATGGAAAGGTATGCCTGTTTAAGCACTGGAAGAAATAACAGAACAAGTTTTGAAAGAATGGTGTACAATGGACAGTGCCCCCACCTGCAAAACTGGGGACTGTGTTGTCTGTGTCACAGCCAGAAAGCCTGCACTTTGGTGAGACCACAGCACAGGTGACCAGAAGTGAAAAATCTCAAAGCTCACAATAACTGCACAGAGACAAGGCTGCAGAATGTCACATACTTTGTTCATTTTCCTGTTAGCCCAGAAGGAAAACAAACATATATTCCAAAATACAAGTTAAAATAGACACAAGTAGATATCTTACCTAGCACTTATGGAGACTGAAGTCAGCAAGGTTCTAATCTGAAGAACCATGCCCAAGCAGCGACTCCTAAAGGATATAAAAGATCTGTCTAAACAAGAGTAGATCATCACCAATCAAGAAAAACTCCAGAGATGTGATGAGGACTCAGTAGCTGACAACCCTTGTCCACATAAAAGTGGTCTTGTCCAGAACACTTGGTACTTGCGACTATGTGGATGTGAGAACTGAATGAACGAAACCTGTGAGAGGATAAAGTTAAGGCAGAGATTTTGCCAAAAAAAAAAAAAAANAAAGTTAAGGCAGAGATTTTGCCAAAAAAAAAAAAAAAAAGTAAAATAAAATAAAATAAAAAAATCTCCTTTCATTCCCATAAAAAGATCTTGCATGAGTTTGGTTACACTAAGCCTCTTCAGCAGTTTCAGGTGCAAGTAAATTAGGAAAGATGTACCTTTTAATGGATTACCCTGTGTCTCATTTATTTTCCATTTCTTGGAGCTTGCATTGACAGAATGTTGAAACATTGAAGCAATTATTCGGTAGGATCCCACTCCTTGTAACACTGTGAATGGCATATCAAAGTTGGTTTGATGCTGCAAAGGGTTTGATCAGCAAAACATTTGCTACTGGAGTAAATAAAAAGTCTAAAAAGACGGAGATCACATAAGATCTTTCCTTGTTTACAGTTAAAATTCTTTTGTTTCAAAAAATGTCCTCATGAAATGACCTTCAGGGGACAATACAAATCTTTTGACTTAAACTGAGTTTCCGTCAGAGCTACTGTTAAATAACTACTGGTATACTGTGAATTTAAGGTGGGAACCTGCCCTGCGCATGACTCCTGATGAAGCAATGAAGCACGCATGGATCCAGGAGCCAAAAATACACAGAGCAAAAGAGAAAACACAGACTTCAAGGAACCTGACTGATAGTGCTCTCTCTACACCAGAAAAGAAAAAAGAGAATATTCGTAAGCATGTGCTACCTGGAGAACTCAGTGCATGTACACCAGTATTTGGTATTTCTTTATATTTAATATCATCTGTCTGATGTAAGGTGAAGAGATAGCATACAGTGTGCAGTTAATGGGTAGTCACTGGAATGTGGTGAATAGAGCCACTATTTCTCACTTTTGTAGAAACCCATTACTTATGCTTTATAGAAGCTTCCAGCAAGAAGACTGGCAGTACTAAAGATTCACATAGAAAGATCTTTTCACTACTGACAGCAAAATAGTTGTGGTATCTGTTACCACATCATAGTGCACTTCACTTTCAGAGCAAATGAATGCATGAACTGTGGTTGTAAGATCCCAGAGAAAATTTTTGATTTACTTTGTGTGTATTTGTGGTGATCATGTGTTTCTCTGCTGCTAAGTCTGCAATCTTACCCTATAATTTTATTTATTTATTATTACAGAAAATATCTGGAACGTTACAGCTGGCAAAGTGAGAAGTGAACTGGCTGAAAGACTGACTTCCACTGTGCCCTCCCCAGGCACAGCAGAAAATTATGTGCAAAATACAGGGAAACATGTTATTCCAGAGAAACATTTGGAGACCCAAACAGAAAAGCCTATAAAAAATGATCAGGCAGAACACTGCAGTGAAACAGCTCTTCCAAAAAATTCATTTTTTTTCCCACCAATTAAGTAAGACACAGCACAAATTATGATTGCTTCGGTAGCATACTTGGTTTATTTTGTAGGTATTTTTTGTACTCAGGAATATAAACTGCATCGGTCTGTACATGGGTTGTGCACATTGTAAGTATGTTTAATGTTCATTTTACCTTGAAATAGTCTAGACAACCAAAACAGAATTTCAAATTAATTCCTTTTCCTCATGTACATTCGTCTTGTGATCAGAGATCCTTTGAAACCAGCAGCAATAAAATGGAGACTGTAGAGGTGGAGAGTGACTTATTCTTGATGTTGTGATAGACATTCAGATTTTTTCCTGGAGCTAAAAGAACAAATACATTGATTGAAGAATCTGAGTCCTTTCACTTACATCAGTGTAAATTGAGAATAAATCATGGATAGTCTTACTGAATGTATTTCTGTACAAAAAATATGAGAAAGCAAACCCAGCACCTGCACTTTCCTCCTTCTTTATCTCCCACTATTTTATAGTGAAGCATTAGATGTCAAACCTTCTTAGTACACTTAGAAATGTAAATTATATTCTTTAGCTCTTTAGCAGCAACAGAAAAGAGCTGTATTCTGGGTTCACTTCTGCAGAGGTCCCACTGAGGCTGTATTCATGTCAATAGGACAGATGGATTAAAGCAAGCTTTTTTGATTCAGGGAAGTTGTCCTCTGCACGAAGTTTAACCTAATACTCTGAAAAAAACAGATTTCTATGACCCCTATAATTTCTATGTTTAATTAATTTAAACATTTAGCTTTTGGAAAAGAAACTGTCATTTCATTACATTTGCAAAGCACTCACCGTGACTTATACATGGTACCGCAATTTAAATGGAAATGATGATGAAGTTGCACTACAAATTGCAGCTGCTAGTGCAGCAGTACTGTGCTGTAGCAGTAGTAGTCTCAAGAGAAATAGGTGTTCTTAGGTGTTATGAGTCACCATAACAGCAAACTCCCACAGGCTCTTTGTGCAAAAGAAAAACCCAAAGGATATATTCTAATACAACAGTGAGTAAACAAGCTATCCGACAAGGTACAGAGATGACCGCTCAACAAAAGGCCTATAGCAGGTGTGCTCTCCTGCTGAACAGAAAGTTAATGCTAACAGTCATCTCAGGGGAAATGGACTGCACAATGCACTGTGATTGTTCTCTTGGCTTCAGGCAATTCCTGGGACTCATAAAGAAACACCTGGAAGATGAATGAACCAAGCAGACCCAAGACTCTGACCAAGAATAGAGGGCCCTGCCTTTGGCCAGTTGAGGAAAGGGACAACTGGGTTTACCAGACTGTATAGGTTCAATGGGCTGACACATCAGCCAAATGGGAATATAAAGCTTTACTGGACATTGGTGCACAGTGTACTCTAATACCATCAGATGACAAAGTGACAGAATTCATCTGTATTTCTGGAGTGATGCTGCCATGACAGTGCACCAGCAACAATATGACACCCATTGAGGCTCAGTGATTCCCACCCATAAGAATATCTGGTGACTGGAGAGTCAAGGAGCAAACATCAAGACTTATTCACAGTTTAATAGTCCCATATGGCCAGAAAAAAAATAATCTGATCAATAAAATAACAGCTACATCTCCACCAATTAACAAAACCAAAACACAAGCTTTCTTGGGTATCAGGGTTTTTTGGAGAATACATAGTCCAGTTTATAGTCTGACTGGAAACAATCTTTGTCAAGCGACCCAGAAGAAGAATGACTTTGAATGGGACCCAGAGCACCAGCAAGCCTTTGAACAAATTAAATGGAGATAGTTAATGCAGTAGCGCTTGGGCTAATCTGGACAGGACAAGATGTGAAAAACATGCTTTACAGCTCAGCCAGGGATAGCAGTCCCTCTGGCGGAAAGCACCTGGAGAGACACAAGGCTGACCCCTAGGGTTTTAGAGCCAGGGATATAGAGGATCTGAAGCCTGTTACACTCTAACTGAAAAAGAAATATTAGCAGCATATGAAGCAATCTGTGTCACTTCATAAGTGTGTCATACTGGAGCAGAGCAATGGGTGCTGGGACATTCAGGCGTTGGGAAACACATTTAGGAAAAGCCACTTGGCTAGTTCACACCAGAGGATCTGCCAGTTGACCTGGACCTGTCCAATCAAAACCCTTGCACAGTGTGGAAGGACCCTGTAGGAAGGATCTGTGTAAGGTCCCTGTAGTACACAGTTTGGGTATTCCTTCCTCAGGAAATGTTAAACATATTTATGAGATTGTTTTTGCACAAGGACCTGGGTACACCTGGTGGGTACTGCAGAAAGATGGTGGAGTCCAATGTGTACCTCAAGGTGATTTAATCCTGGGTGAAAATAATCCATGATTTCAGTTGTATGATGCCAGTATTAGATGATGCTGTATGTTACCGCTGCTGTGACTGCCATACTTCGAAGGTATTATAGCAAGAACCTCTCGCTGCTAGCCAAATTGGAGGCAGGAGGAGGAATTCCTTGCAATATTAAAACTTAAGGCTTAGTCCAAAGGCGCCAGAGTGGGGAATGTAATGGATATACCTTTCAGTTGTTGTAACCCCCAATTTGAGTTGCATGTTATCGTAATTACTATAGCAGGAACTACCTGAACCAATAGAGGAGAAGCCTTATAAGAAGCATCGTAAATGCAGCAGTGACATGATCTGATCTGGCTTTGGTGCACAATGACTCCACGCAACACACCACATCTCCTGTCCTGAGTTACCACCTTGACAGATGGAGCCCAAAGTCATGGACTAAATGAACTCATTGGACATTTTGTGTACTGTTTATGGACATTTTACAGTGGTGGTCCATAGACTAAGGGAATGATACCTGTGTATTATATCAAAGTAGGGAAGGGAGGTGGTGATCAATGATGGTGTGTTGGATAGTGTGGTACCAGAGCATGACATAAATGGCATGGAATAAGGGGTGAAAAATACGCTGGTTTTGGCTGGAATAGAGTTAATTCTCTTAACAATAGCTGGTAAGGGACTATGTTTTGGAGTTGTGCTGGAAATAGTGTTGATTAATACTGGTCTGTTTTAGTCATTACTGAGCAGTGCTTACAAAGAGTCAAGGCCTTTTCTGCTCCTCATCCCATACTGTCAGTGAGTAGTCTGGGAGTGCACAAGAAGAAGGGAGAGACACCACTGGACAGCTGACCTCAACTGACCAAAGGGCTATTCCTTACCATATGATGTCATGCTCAGCAATAAAACTAGGGAGGAGGTTGAGGGAGCGTCCTGCTGCTCAGGGACTGGCTGGGCACTGGTTGATTGGTGGTGAGCAATTGTCTTCATTTGCATCACTTGTCTGTCTTGGGTTTTATTTCTCTTTCTGTTACCTTTTAATTTTTTTTTTATTATTTTCAGTATTATTTAAATTATTACACTGTTTTTATCTCAACCCCCAAGTTTTCTCACTTTTACTCTTGTGATTCTCTCCCCCATCTCTCTGAGTGGACATGAGTTAGTGCTGTGTGGTGTTTAGTTGCTGGTTGGCATTAAACCACAACACTTTGCCATATATCTAATGCTGTGGGAAACCAGGAATAAGCCCTAGCAGTGTCTTTAACTGTCTACACTAACCTGCAACTGCCAGACAGCCTACAGAAAGTTTCACTCCAGCATCAGTAGCTCCTATCCCAAGAGACGTTGCAGTCCTCCGGCTTTCTTACCTAGATCTCTGTGAACTGATGTTGCTCCATGCTAGACCCTCTGTGCTGGTAACATCCAGGAGGATTTTTATTAATGGCTGAAAATGGCATTTACTCCAGCAAGGAAAACCAACAACAGCTATGCAGATGTGCCTTCAAGCCAAAAACCAAGGGACCTTCCTGCAGTATGTGAAGTGTCCCTGTACTGCTAGTAACTTGAAGAGAGAAAGCCCTGCTGAGCAGGGCAGCTCTGAAGAAGAGAAGTGCTTTCACCACTGAAAATTACCACTCCCCAAGAAACAAAGCCAGTAGGAGTGTGGTTCGCAAAGGTCATCTGAAGCTCCCAATAACAGCATTCCTGAGAGTGGGAAATAGGAAAGAAATGGGTGGCAGGAGCCTCTCTCAATTTGAAGAGCTTCACCATATCAGTATTACTCAGGGAGTTCCATCTAATTTTCAAGTATTGCTCAGCTACTGCAGCATGACACTGACGTTGCTGGAATAAGCCTAAAAGACAAGAACTCTGTCTGTAGTTTTCTGAAGCTTGCAAATGAAGCTGCACTGTCCCACTTCTGAAACTCACATTATAGTACTTTGGCATACCTTCTACTATCTAGATACTCTTGCTCCATCTAGTGACTAAATCTACTGCTCATCCTGGCTTAGTTTTGGATGTGGAAAGGGCCTGGGGAAAAGTGCACAATTTATGAATTTGACCTATGTAAAGATGGGAATGACCCAGGAAGATTCTAGATTTCATTTTGTCGGAAGAGTGACAGCGATCTTAGCTTACAGCCGCTTATCGACATGTCTTTTAAACTCTTTTTAAAAGACTTGAGGTTTTTTTTAATGAACTTTCCCATGAAAATCTACGTGTTTATATTTAGTGGGTGGATGTGCTTGTTCTGTGACTCAAGTGGGGGGGCAAAGAGATAAAATGAAAAAAGTTAGTGTAAGTACTCTATCTGTTACAACCCATCTTTACTGTTCTTGTTCAGCAGCCAAAACACATTCCTCTCTTATAAAAGAAGGAACACAAGGACACCAGCTCGCAGATCTGTAGTGCAATAAAGCTATCTCTGAGGCCTACGTGAGGGGCTGCATCTTGCTGGGCACTGATGAGAGAAGAGCAAGGACAGGGTGATGAGACACTCTGGTGCCTGACGAACCCTGTTAAGGCCAGAGAGGTCAGGATTTGCCCTTTCCTTCTTCTGTCCTGCCTGGTCTTTCTACTTTTGAGATCATCTTGCTGAACCCTTGCCAGACACATCTCATGCCACATTCCCCTTTTAGTTTTTCCCTTTCCAAAAGACATCCATTAAAACTGTGGGTGAAAAGCAGAAGGAAGAAGGGGGAAAAAAAAAAAAGGCCATGGCATTTTTTTCCTGAGAGTTTGGTTTTGGGCTCCTGTTTGATAGCCATGGAGAGAAACTGCTTTTTTCAACTGACTGTGGGTAAGACTTAGGGGTTCATCAGGCCCTTTTGGTACACCCCACAGCCTGACCCACACCAGCCACCATCCTCACTCTGTTGCTTTCTCTCCAGCCTGACTTGTGCTCCACAGTCCTGCCAGGCATTGCTGCCTTCTCTCTCTGTCCCTGTTGTCCTGGCTGTGGCTGGCAGCCATGACCAACAAAGTGACCCTGCTGGCAGGGTGCCCAAAACTGCTGCCAGGGTCCACCCTCCACCCAAAACTAGCCTGAGGCCCCTGGCCATGTGTGACCAGTCTGGAAGCAGCAAAACTGAGACCTGTATGCTCTGTCTGAGCATGCATGTGGTTTATGGAGTGGTGACAACGTGGTGTGCATATTTCAACCAGATGTGATGGCTACGTAGCATGGTAGCAGCAGGAACACTTGACTGCCCAGTAAGTGTCATTTTCTTTGGGTAGGAGTTTCCCAATTTTATTTGAAAACTCCTGTTATTACTTCTGAGTTTGGTAAAGCCCATGTAATAGATATATATATACCATATATTAAAAAAACAAAAACAAAAACAAAAACAAAAAACCCTGAAAACATACAAGCTGAAGACATAGGGCTTCCATGGCTAACATGATTTTCTGCTTTTAAGTGAAAACAGTTTTTTATTTTGAAACAAGGATTTAGTAAGGAAAGTTCCCTTCCCCCACCAAAACCTCACAAAAACGTCAGTACTATTTTGTGCCTATTAAGGCCAAAATCATACAGGACTTACAGACACTGTCTCAATGCTTTTGCATGACCTTGGCTGCCTTGTTTATTGGTCCAGCATTAAATGCCAGAATGACAGTGAGCAACTCATACAGCCACCTACAGAGTCTGATCCATTTCTTTTCTATATACAGTGCTCTGTGCTATTAAATATCCTTGATATAATTCTTTTGCATAGTACTGTTCCAATGTGTTCTTGAACAAGAAGATGTGATTATCATAAATTCTGAGATTCAAGGGTTGGAAGCAGTGGTAAAGAAAGCCTGTTTCCATATTTACCTTTCCCAGCACAGCATGTGGCACTGGGAGCCTGCCTGGTGTAAGGCTGGTGGTCTTACTGGTCCTGCTGTTGGTCTGAAGGACCCTCAGAACCATGCTGAAGGAAATATATCAGTGTGTATATTACTATCAACTGGATTTGTGTGCTAAAATCCTACTTTCATGGACGGATAAAAACCCAAGATCTTGACAGTGAATGCTGAGTAATTCTCAGGTGGCATTTGCTGCAGTGTTTGTCCTGGAGTACTGTCTTAGACAAATTTCAGGTCAGGTAGCTGGTTTGTCTTACCATGCAGCTTTAGACTGACTGTTCTTCTTGACTTCTTCCATTTTAAATAGTTATTTTTACTATTACTAGCAATCAGATTGTTTCCTTGCTGTATCTATGAACTGCCTTGGTTCATTTGTGAGTGATACAGTCCCTATAGACATCACAGTGGAGGTAAAGGAGGTAATAATTTATTATTTCAAAGGATCATAGCTTTTTAACTTCTGAGGTTCGGTGGCCTTGTATGACCTTCACAGTGAAAATGTCATGTTCTCATCCTACATGCTTGGTTAACCTACATGGTTATATGAGCCTGACTCAGAGGTTTGCACATTTGTACCTGTGGACTGTCACGAACACTGTTATCTTTAATGCTGTCATCAAAAACTTCAGATTTTCATGTCTGACCTAGTAAGCAGAATAAAACTTGCAGGTAAAAAGAACAAAAATCAGAAATCTGCCTAAGGGAAATCAGAATATCTGGTCAGGATCTGCCTTCCTGACCTAAGGAATCAAAGGCAGATGGAGAAAAATTCTGGATTAATTAGAAATTGTAGAGATCTTACAAGCAAGTATTATTTTTCCTTTGAGGAAGATGGAAGAGAAATGGATACACTTTGGTGAAAAAAGGAAGGAGAAGACTTCAAAATATCTGACTGCCAGATCCTTCCACTGAAGTACAGGACTTGGTGGGAACCCTGTGGTGATCTGTGCCATTGTGACCATCGCTGCCCCCAGTAGGGTTCTTAATTGTTCCTATGAGGTTCAGACAAGGGTGAAAGAGGCTCTGATTATACTAAGGAAGTGGGACAATAGGACTGGACTCAGAACTGCTTTTAAAAGACAGAAAACTGTCCTGGGAGCTCTTGGTATTTAATTCATCCCTTTACCAAACAGATAACCAGGCACTTCCTGTCATGAATATGACCAAAGGCTTTTAGCTGTGCCTGGGAAAATGTGGGTGAATTAAAGAAGCTCAAGTGGTTCCTTGACAGAAGTAGTGAGAAAGATGGATTACAAGAAAAGGATGGTGAATTTAAAGAGTTCCTGTGGAGAAGAATACAAGATCTTACAGTGGGATGGCAGCTACTGAGCAGACATTTGGGATGGCTAATGTAGAGGAGAGCAAGTAATTTGTCAAAGGCAAAAAGAAACTCTGTCAAGCTTTTTAAAACACACCATAGTTTCCTGAGTAAAAATGAACCTGCCATCTGACCATTTTTTTGAATCTCTGGTCAGGTGTTATGTTAGAGAACATTCACTTCCCTTGAACTCTTTTGTATGTGAATGTGGTCTGATGAACCAGGAATCAAACCTACTCTGTAGGCCACTCAAGACCATTTTAGCTGGTATTTTGACCTGGAAGTGAAATGCCAAGACAGCATCTAAGGAGACTGTTCATATGGTGCTTTCAGCATGTGCTAAACTGGATGTTTCGTGTATGTGGGGCACATACCAAAAAGAATTCAGGAAGATGGAACTGGCCAGGATCTCTGAAATTCAAGTCCCCCTGAAAATCTAGCAGCAGACTGGAAGCTCTTCATCTC
This sequence comes from Pedionomus torquatus, assembly GCA_013398155.1. Lineage (NCBI taxonomy): Eukaryota > Metazoa > Chordata > Aves > Charadriiformes > Pedionomidae > Pedionomus > Pedionomus torquatus. The sequence continues at coordinate 890,046 of VZRU01013592.1, read as the reverse complement.
TTTTGCTGACTGGAGTCCTCTTGTGGGGGAATGGGAATTGGGGCTAAAATTCTTGTTGTTGTCTATAAATGTCTAAGGGGATCTTTTCATGGACCGTAGCTTCAATCTCATGTGGAAGACCCAATCTTTAGCTGCAAGACGCTCTTTGGACTTCTTGTCCAGACTGTTTGGAGAACCATTGCCACCAGATCTGCCAGTGCTCAAGTTTCCTCTGGGACACCTCTCAGCCAGTCTATGTCCTGCTCTGTCTGACCTTGGCTGATCTGGTGGAGTCACAGGACTCAGTTCAGTTCAGACTGTGCTTTTATAAAAATAAAGAAAAAAAATCTGGTACTTTGCTTTTCTGTTTAGTATCCTTAAAAAAAAATTAAAAATCTAAAGACATTTGCCTACAAGTTCAAAGGCACTTTATAGAGTTTGTTGCACTCAGTAGCTGAAAGACCAAAAGATGTGTTAAATTAAGATGGTATATGGATGGTATATACCAGAGTATATGATGGTGTATACCTGAGACACCTACCTTGCACCCTTTGCTTCTGGGCCCAGGGGCTCCATTTCAGCTCCAGGCAGGGCACCAGGTCTAGTCCGATCCTGAGCTGTGCCACAGGTGTGTGGGTCCTCGGCCCTGCCACCGACCCACTTCCTGGCTTGATCTTGGCCCAAATTGCAGGTAGCCTCACCTTGAACCTTGTGTCATCTTGAGCCTTGTGTCTAGCCTCATTTCCTCCTGTTCCCGAGGGGGACTCCCTGCATGAACCTGGACTTGATTGATCTCTTGCCCTGCCTGTGGCTGTCAATGGATTTGGTTAGTAGCCCCTAGACCTGCCCATTGTGGCCAGATGTACTTGTTGGCGATGGCACAGCCTGCATGGGGGTCACCCCCGGTTTGTCCCCAGCTGCTCCTTGAGGTGGAGGTAATGCCATGATGATCATTTAAAACATCAAGAGCTAATACAATTGATACTTGACTTTTAAGCTTGAGAACATACAGCAAATAGTTTTATTCCTGTGCACTGTTTCTAAAGTCTTAAACTTGATTATGCATTTTTATTCAAATGCTCTACTCTTTCAAAGGACTAAACAGTGCAATTCTGCCCAGGGTATTTGGAAGCAGTATAAAAGTACAAATAATATTGGCAACCCATTGCTGTTATTTTTGCAGTTTATTTTAATTAGTAACCAAACTTAAATTTAATTTTTCAACTCTGTATTTTTTTATTCCAAATCTTTAATGTCTTCCAGATCCACTCCAGGTTCACTAGGCTGGGTGGTAACTAAGCCCTATTTTTGATCCAGAAGAAACTGCCGTGCCCATTTTGAGCATTCCTTATTTGCTTACTTTTGCTCTTTTATTTTTAGATATATTTTGTATTGCATTTCTCTCTCTCTGTATTTTAAAATTATTTTAGTCTTTTAATTTTTTTATGTGGCATTGATTCTTGGCACTGAGGTTAACGTCTGGAACCGAGTAAACTATGAAATTACTGCATCAGCACAACCACTTGAAAGTCTCTGTTATGTACTCGGCCCCATGTTCGTCAAACCTCTGCTCAACCACTGTGCAGGATCCTACACAATATATTCCTTAGCTGGGCAAGAGACAGAAGGGTGAGAATACGAGTCATTTACCTGTTAGCTCAGAATTTGCCTACTGAGCCCTGAAATGCAAAATGGTCAAAACTTTTTGTTGTATGTTCTACACCAAAGGATCCCCCCCTGCCAGATATCTCTATTACCAAGTGGAAGTGCAGCAGTAAGGATTGCTGCTGTTTTTTTCAGGTGTGGGTTTCTCTTGATGAAGTTCCCGGACAGGTGACATTCTGGGCCAGAGACATACTCTGTGCGTGGAGATGATGTGACTTTGAAATCTGGCTCTTCACATCTTTTGGGAAGCTAGAAACACAAAGGGAAACTCAATATGCTTAGGAAAGAGAGATTCTTCAGTTTTCCAATGAGACTGCTTGCTTCAGGAAGACATTAAAATAATCTTTAAAGCCACGATATTCCTGCTTAGCGAAGGTATTATGTGCAGAGGTGTGTCTTGGCATAGAACTGATGCCATTGCACCCTGCACACTTGAGACCAATGATCACTAGTGGGTTTTCACAGAAAAAAGAAGGTCTGACTGTAGCTCTAATGAGCCCTGAGTGGCACTAGCACAGCATGGGACAGAGGCCTGAGCTCTATAGGTGGCTACTACATGGCTAACAAAGCTGAATTGTCCCTCAGCTGGGACTCAGGCTATTTGCAGCTGGGATTGCATGGGAGGCAGCTTCACAGCCAATGCAGACATCAAAGGAGGTCACTGTTGTGTCCACCCTTTTCAAAGGCTGTGTCCTCCTCATTCTTCCCTTCTTCCTCACTTTCTCCCACATTTGGCAGCATTGCCACCTCTCCTCTCTCTCTTCTCATAGACTCATAGAACGGTTTCAGTTGGAAGGGACCTTTAACAATCATCTAGTCCAACTCCCCTGCCATGGGCAGGGACATCTTTCATTAGATCAGGTTGCTGAAAGGCCTATCAAAACCTGACTTTGAAGACTTCCAACAATGGGACATTCAGAACTTCCACAACCAGGAAACCTGTTCCAGTGACTCAACATGCTCATCGTAACCAGCATCTTTCATATGTCCAATCTAAATCTACCATCTTTCAGTTAAAAAAGGTTGACCCTTGTCCTGTCACAACAGACCTTGGTAGAAAGGCTGTATCCATCTTTCTTATATTGCCCTTTATTTACTGAAAGAGTGCAACAAGTTGTCCTCAGAACCTCTCCTGATATAGTGGATGATTTCTAGACCTTCCTTGTCTTTGCTAACCCAAGCAATAGAGGCCTGTGCTTGTGGTGAGGGAAATGCCTGTAAAACTAGAAATATTTGCAGTGCAAGCACTATCTACCCAGACCTCATTTCTGAGTCATGGCAGGCTGCCTTGGGGATTAAAGTAAAGGAGCATCTCTCTCAGGATGTGAGGAGTCACAGGTTGCTGGCTGGGTGTCTTGCCGAGTGCAGACCAAAATCGGTGGCACCAATGCTAATGGTCCACCACTGCTCTCTGCTTTTGCTGTGTGCTGCATGCATCGAGCACATGCCTGTGAAACATCTGAAGTGCTGAGCGTGTGAAGGCGTGATGCCCACACTGCACTGCTGGGTGCTGCGCTGTGCTGACGTTGATACTGCCTTCCACGCAACAATAGGGACCATTTTGAAAACTGGAAAACTGCAGCTTGTATCATGGAGTTGTGACTCCAGCCCCTCACTGGAGAGGAGGTGTACGCCTTGTCAGCACGGTTTTGTCCCCAGGGAGGGATGCTGGCTTCTCCCTTCTCAAAAGCCTCATGGCACAGCAAGCTCCAGTTCCCAGACCTCGCTGACCCTCTTCTGAAAGCACACTTGGCCAAAATGGCAAGGAGGCCCAGCAGTCGTGCTGGCACAGCAAGCTGCTTGCAACAAGGGGGCATGATGTTCCCAGAGTGTTACTTTTTTTCTTGATCTTAAATTAATATATAATGAATGGAGTATTATAGATGTTCCTTCTACATCTTAGTCACAGTTAGAGGACTTCTGTTATTAATGCCAAGTATAATAAAAATGTTTTCTAATCTTGATGGAGTTTCTAGTTCTCCCTACAATCTTGTATTTTATTGCCGTTTTTGCCTTCCAATACTTCTCTTTCTATCATAATTCTTGTATATCTTGGCTTGCCTAGGCCCTGTCCTTTTCTAGGAGTTTCTTTAGTTGGTTGCAAAGCGCATTTTGAATTTTTGCTCTTCCTCTACTAGCTTGTTTGTTTATTTGCAAAGGAACAGTGAGGGAGTGCGTGGGGAGGATCTTTGTTTCTTCCTTTTGCTTTAATATTCTGTATGTCATCTCATATCACCTCCGAGAATCTCTGGACTGATGACAGCACCTCTGGCTGATGCCAGAGTGTTCTGTCCTTTGTCCTTGCTTTTGATTCCTTGCAAAGCAGGAGAATAATCTGACCCTTGTAAATTATTGGATATGCAACACTGTCAAATGCAGCTGATTAATCCATACAAAATGGAGATATTACCCAAAAATCCAAACCAGCACTGTGTCGAAACACATAAAATCCAAAACAAGAGCACCAAAGAAGCAAAGTCAGAATTAGAAAGGGGACATCTGTAAAGTGTGGGGTCTCCATAGCTTTGTGAGGAGTGATAAGAGGGAGAGTTTTGAAAAATTACTGTTATGAAATATGGCTTATAAAAATTCTGTGTCCTCTTACAGACCAAAATTTGTCAAAATCCATATCTTTTCTTCTCTAGTGCATAATTTGAAGGCGGGTTCAAATATTTCAAGTATTTCCAAATGATCAAGAAATCTGAAAACAGTTTTACCAAACTTTTAAGGGAAATCTTCCTGAATTTTCCTTTTCTTTTCATTGCTACCAGCCACAGAAGCTTTACCCATGTGATAATAGTGTGTGCCAGCACTGGACCATGCCCTTACCTCATGCAAGTTCCCAAGTCACTTTTGAGACCATATATAGGGATCATTCCCTTACCTCTTGGACAGGAGGCAGGGTGCCACTTCACAGTGCCAGCTGCACTCCTCTGCAAGCCTGCAGAGAAGTGAAGAAGGATTTTTCCTATTAGACGACAACGGAAATTCTTATGCGGGCAGAGATGTAGTTACCTCAGCTATAATTTATGGGGACACCCAGGATTCTGTCTTGGAAAATAAATGTACTAGAGGGTTTTTAATAACCAGAAATGTTCAGGGCAGATGTGTAACATGTTGACTGTAGGACAATAGCCTCCTCCTTCCCTAAGAAGTTGTCAGAGGATTGATTTAAAGTAGCAATAAGCATATTGGGAGGCAGCAGAAAGATCAAAGGACAGTATTACAGCTGTTTTCCAAAGTATTTTATTCATGGAGTGAGTATAGCTGATCCTCTGCTTGATGGAACTGCTGGTCACATAAAATGCTGTCTCATGGGTCACTGGGGCCAAGACGCTGGGGGTAACTTTGATATTAGCCTTCCTCTCTAACCATCTGTCTGTCATCATCAATAACCTTCCCAATGATTCACCACCCAGGCTCTTACTTGATCTCTGTCCAAAATTGATTGTTTGACATGTTAAAGTAATTCATTAGCCATTCCTGAAGCCAGATTTGGGGGCAAAATAAGTAATACAAAACAAAACAAAACCAAACAAACCTACACACACAAAAAAAACCCCAAAAACCAAAAAAACCCAAACCAAACCAAAACAAAAAAAGCTTAATGGTCTTCTCTGTAAGAAAGAGGCTGGTGAGACAGAAGGGATTGCCTGAGAGTGTCCCAAGCCAGACAACACTGCTTTATTTAAATTGTGTTACAATAGAAAAATAGGTCCTGAAGAGGAGACCTCACATGAGCCCTGGGAGGCATCAGCAGCCTGTATGTGTTGATGAGCACTGGTGGGTACCTTGATCCTAGGCCTGGAGAACCGAAACCAAGGCAACAGGTGAGAACAGAGAATAAAGAAGGAGCATTCGGGTTTGTTTAGCTCAACCCTCTACCTATTTCTTTTTTTGCTTCTTGTTCTTTTCCCTTAGACAAGGAATGCTGCTCAATTGTTTCCTCTTCAGCTGTGTTATTATTCACTATCATGTCTTTTTCCCTGCCCAGCAAGCCTTGGTTGGGCAAAATATCTTCAGGGAAGAGAAGGGGGCACTTTCAGGCCTACTTAATGTGAGGATGATTTATCTAAAGGGCTGACCTTTGAACAAGAGGCATCCTGAGGAAGTGGGCCAATACTCCATTTGACATGGAGTGCCACAAATAAAGAGAGATGTTTCAGAGTGGAAATAAATTTAACTGCAGTCAAATATTTGAACTATTCCTACTGATATTGAGCTGCTGCAGTGCTTGCTTTAAACTAATTATTATTTTCCAGCAGCACAGAGCACCATGTGAACCCTGAATAACTCTGGTGTCCACACAGACTGCCTGAGGCTGGGGCAGGCACAGCTGAGGAATGGGCAACAGTGCAGTGAGATCTCGTCTAAGCAAGCAATGGTAACCATGTTCACTGGGGTCAGAAACTCCAAGGTGAGACAAATGTCCAGTCAATGGGAACATCATGCAAGCGTAAGCAAAGAGCGGACTCCCCTTCCATGGAGAACAGACTGGATTCAGAGATGAGGTACTTGAAGGGGAAGAAGGGAGGTGGGGTGATGAAAATACCTGAATTTTGCTCCTGTTAAATTTCCACAGGATGGAGGACAGAGTGCAGTCAGCATCCAGCAGCAGCACGTGGTAGAGTGCTGCTTGAAACATATTGTCAAAATCTGGTGTATTGCAGGGTCTGGCCAGCAGAAATGGGAAGCTGGGGGCCCCTTGTGACCAGGGACACAGTCCATGTCTTCATGAAGAGATGCTTGGGTACAGCCCCAGCTTCCCTGAGCACTGTGCAGCACCTCTGCCAGGTGCTGAGTGAGTGTCAGTACCTAACGGTCTGGGTAGAAGTGAGGTGTTTCAGTTCTTTCTGTTCTCTTGCTAAATCCACTGTGGAGTGGGTGATCTTCCAAAAAGAGGTCCAAGGAGCTACCATCTGTTCCATCATCAAATTCAGCTATGGTGCTGTGTAGAGGAAATATATCCTAGCAAGGGCTGAGAGACCCTCAGTAAGAAGGTGGGTTTTGTGGGGTAAAGGAGCGTTAAGCAGTGAAGTGAGGACAGGGAGAAGCAGCATGTAAAACATTTCTGTTGTCTGTTTTGGTCAGGAAAATAGTTTTGTGTTTGGAAGATAAACCAAGCCCCGAGGAAAAGGAACTGATCCAGGCTCTGTGGGTGGTGTTAGCCCTTCCCCAGTTGCAGAGATGGGCCAATGCTGTACAATGGAGTGCATTTTTGTGTGCATTTGGACTGCTTCAAAATGCTTTTTCTTTTAAACCTTGACGTGTGCTTTGCCCCAAGGAACTAATGTTGTTTGAACTGTTTTGGTCAGCTCAAAATAGAAATCTGACCACAAGTGAGCTTGGGCTGGGCAGCACTGGCCTTGCCTTGCTCAACAGACAGAGTTGGACAGTGAATCTGCTCCTGTTCTTTGCTGTAACTGTGTGTTTGGTGGAAGAGGAACAGTTGGTGTTGTGTGTACAGTCAGGATGCCAGGCTGTGTAACTGTTTTCTCATCAGCAAATGATGGTGCAGGTAAGGGGGATTTTAGGAGAGAAGCACCTGCTGAGTACCCACACAGCAATGCAGGTTCTCATGCACTCCTTTTATCTGCCAGCAGCCTAATTCCACAGATATTCCAAGCATTAGCAAGAGCATGCCCATGCATGTGTTTCCTAAATGAAGGCTCCAGAGAGGACTCTGTACCAGGTGGGGGCACTAGGATGCCTTAGAGATAACACCATCCTCTTGAACACCACAGCTGCTGTACAAAAGTTTGATTGAAAGGGGCCTTTAAATAGGGAAACCGGTACGTGAGGCTTTGCATCTTCTCCCACAGTGACTCAATTTTTCTGCTTATAGTATGATGAATAGCAGTTTGTGAGTTTGCCAGCCCTGGTGTAATGCATCCTCAGATTAATGTTATGGGGGTTCCTTTTTTTCATGTGTGCATTTGTTTTTTAACTACAGTTGGCAGGGTGGTAACTGGTTACTTCAAGTCAGTAGACTCAATGGTAAGCAGCCTGAATTTTCTTCTGCTTTCTTAAAGTGGTCTTGGGTGTCTATGTGAAACCGCACTTTCAAAATGCCTCCTGTCTTATGCTTCTCTGCAACAGCAATTTCTGCTATGAAAAACTTCATAGTATGTGTACTGTAGCTACATAACTTAATTAAAAAGATGATGAACAATTTCATTCATCTTCCATAACCAGGAGATGATGGTGATCAGTGGTTATATTAAAAAGATGGTTTGGACTCTGACTCCTTTCGCTGCAGGTTGTATATTTGCCAACCCAGTAACTTTCTGGAAATAGCTTATTGTTTTTCTTGGCAGTTTAGTGACCTAGTCAGTTCTAGACATCTGGCTGCTGTATAATACCAGATCAATTTGTGCACCTATGATAGCCTGATCTACTTAAGTTTGAAAAGTGGCTGTTGCACATTCATGAGGATCCAAGCATAGAAACGTTTGGCTTGCTGTGTGTGGACAGGCTGGTTCTGCATGTTGGTATCTGGCCTCATCAATGCTGACAGGCCTGAACTGTGCTAGCACTGTGTGGCAAGACTGTTTCTGCACCATGCACAGTGTTCAGCGTTCCAGCTAATGGATTGGGAATCCAAGATATTGTGTCAGTACAAGTAATATTGGATGATGCTCAATCAACGTGATGGGTTTTTGTCACTCAGCTCCAGCTTTATGTATAGGTGAAAGGTGATCCAGAACTTGCTTATCCTCCATGAACAATAAATGAAAGTTGTCTTCATAAGAATGTCAAATGTGTTTCCTAATGAGATGTCACATAACAAACACAATTATTTTGCATGTACATGACAGAGTCAAGAGATATGAATCTTTTTAATGTCTATACCGCTCGAGTTCAAAAGCAAATTCTAGTCCCCGGAGTGTGATGTGTTGCCATTTTAAAACTGTGAGTTAGTATTTCCATCCATTGTGTCGAAAACCTGTTGCACTGCAGGGACAAAAAATGCAACCCATTGTGCTCAGAAGGAAAAACAATACTTGAACGAAGACACGACTTTTTTTTTTTTTTTTTTCTTCGGTCCTTGATTAAGCCAAACCCACCATCTAGAACACATTTAAGAAATCCAGCTGAATAGAGAGCAAAAATGGCTGTTCATGTTGTGTTCTGTCACTTTAAAATGCCTAATAGCCTTGGCAGTTGTATTTTAGGTCATGTCACTAGGGAGAAGCTGAGACATACAAGTAAGGAGGACCCAGCGCGTAGTCTGGTGTGGTACAGGATGGATAAAGCAAACAATCACAAGTCCCTTTGTAGCAGTCCTGCTTTATGGAGTTGGCAAAGAAATATGCTCTCTACGAGTACCAGCTAAAGAGCTCAGTGCTGCTCTGAGAATTTCTCTCTTGTTTTATATTCCCCAAATCCACTTTTGGCACCTCCAGCAACTACAGAGTTGAAGGGATAAAGGCAGCCCATTAGGGGCCTAGGCCAAACCCCACGGATGTCATTGAGAGTTTGTGCCAGCAATGGGACTTGGTGGAGTTTAGTTATGAGCCTTTAGCTTTTCTTCATGTGTATGGATGATTTAACTCCTAGCGAGTACTGGTGGGTCCTGCTACCTGCCCCTTCTCTGAGGGCTGTCTGCAGGGTTCAAAATAGTAAGTTTTGCCTTCCCCTCTCTCTCATAAAGATCATCCTTTGTTTTTCTCTGCATCTGTTAGCCAAAAAGACACTATCTAAAGTGAAAACACATTCCGTTATTGTAGTTTTGCTCCTTGGAATGTTATGACACATCCCTCAGATATCGGCTTTGTTAACTGTCAACAAATTAGCGTTCTTTCACTCCCAGCATGTGTACTCATGGGTCCTCCTGGCCCCTGCTGTTACAGAGAGCAGCAACAAAGCTGTGGTGCAGAGAACACTCCTTTTCCTGACCTTTTGCCCCAAAATTCACCTCCTTGGTGGCTGAATGGTGGGACAGCATCCCTCCAGCTAGGAAAGCTTCCTCTCCTTCTGTAAGCATTAGGAGAAAATGCTTAGCACCACATTTACTCACTGCTGCCAGCAGAACTTGAGGCAAAACATATCAGGCCCTGTCCCAAACCAGGTTATTCCTTCCATCCCAATTTTTTTATCTGCTTTATGAAAGCAGATTAAGGTGCTGAACAGTATCACTTGGATAGTACTTGCAGCAAAAATCTGGTTTGAAAGTCTGACCTAGCAGCGCTAGACACCGTGCTGAGAAACTGGTGCTAATGAGGGAAACCACAACCTACAAATGGCAGGAGAATGAAAAAAAACCTCAATTTTATCTCTGTTTATCTCTTAACTCTAGCTCTGTTCTATTGGAGTGGAGAGAAAATCTGTGTGAATTTCCTGCGCCATCCTACCTCCTTAAGTTATGGCTCAACCAGGGTCTCAGCCTGTTATCCTTCAGCAGATTAGCCACAGAGCCATCATTTTGCTCCCTCAGTGACCCACAAGGTCCTTTTGGAAACCTGATGCCATCTCAGGCTGAGCAATCGTACTGGAAAAGGCCAAGACCTGGATCTGTGGTGCAGTCAGTAAATACTCATGTAAGTAGGCCTGCTCTCACGATTTACATCGTGTGAGAGATACCAGGATCTCCGTCCCTGTGATCTGGGGATTAGAAACCGGTTATTTTAATCACATGATTAGAATTTAGATAAACAGTTAGTGAGTAACCAAAGCATGGCCCCCAAATACATTGAGTCAGACACACCATTTAAGGAAAATGAGATGGGAATAGCTTCATTCCATCACAAGCCTTCCAGCCTTCTGCTTGAGCCACTGGCAGGAGGAAGCTTAGATTTGCAGGCTTCTTCACTTGCTTTTGCCTGAAAAATAATTATGCGACTTCACTGCTTTACCATAATCTGCCAGACAGCATGTTACTTTTACGATATGCTAACTTGGTTTTCTTAAGTAGCTCCTATGGATGACCAAGGCCAATAAATATTCATATTAACTGAACGTGAAAGAACTGCTTTCTGCTGAAGAGCATAAGCAGCTGAATCAGACTTCAAAAGAAACCCTCTGACTTTTTTCACTTAGAGATCTAAATTTTAGAAGCAGATGTTCCACATCTGATTTTAGTGGCCCCCAAGCAATCAGGCTGACCATGACAGTATAACACAGCAAGTGAAGGGGATCTGGGCATATTTGTTAGCCAACTCTGCTTTCATGTGTCACCCTCACTCTGATCATGAGTCCTGACTTTCTTTTTCTTGTTTGCTGTTTCAAGGGAAAAAAAAAAATTCAGAGTGAATTTCAGCTTGGAGAGAATGGATTATTGGTATTTTAATGCCAATCTTGTCTTTTAATGCATGGAAATTGCTGCTTGGTCTCCTGTGAAGTCAGTTTACACTAAGGTCAAATATTCAATTAGGAGACCAGTCAAGTATGTGGGATTAAGTTGTTTATATAAATGTTTGCAGAACCAGAGTGTGAGTTCACAGGCAGGCATGGGAGCTTTGGTTTCCCATCTGATCCATAAAAAGGGTCAAACACAGTATGCTGATAAATGTAGTAATCTGACAAAAAGCCGGCTATCCTCAGTCTAGTCCTGACTGGAGCTTCCAGTACCAATTCCCTGTTGTTTATCAAGGTTAAGATGAAGGCTGGTGAGATTGCAGGGTGTATCATTGACAAACAAATTCAGCCTCTTCACCGGGCACAGCTGCACACCTCTAGATATATATAGACAGTTTAGACCATTAAAGGAAATTCTGTTTCAAGTAAAGCAGGAGCTCCCACTGACCAGCAAGAAGCAGCTCCTCTGTGAGCAGGAGGAACAAGCGAGGATAGAAGAGGACACATGGAATAAGGTCTGAAGATATAGGGTAGCATAACTCACTGGAGTTTTCTGCATGTACTCCCCTCTGTTTCAGCTTCTGGTACCAAACTCCTGAGAAGCTAGGAAAAGTGTCTGGTTTTCAAACCTGGGAAAAATGGAGGTGTCGTGGTTTCAGCCAAGTTTACCAAAACTGGATTGAGAGATGTTCNTACAGTATATACAAAACCGTATCAAGCTCCCAGGATGATGACCATGTCATCAGCAGGCTTCAAGCAAAGTCCCAAACTGGACTCAGTGATCAACAGGAGCTGGACTCCAGATCTGGAGTCAGGAATGCTTGGATCGGGATCAAAGGCAGACGAACAGGCAGGGTCCTCCTTGGACGTTGACCATCAAAGAAGGAGAGTTGACCTTTTGATCCCTCAGCTTTTATACGGGGCATGATGCGGATGGGATGGAATACCCCTGTTGGTCAGTTTTGGGTCACCTGTCCTATCTGCTCCTCCTTGCAGGTGGGACCCCTTTACACTTTTCTGTTTCCGACCCTCCAACAGGACAAATGACGAAAATTCCCTGACCTTCGTTGTTCTAACAATAAGTATAAGCAAAGGCCTCTCTGCATACCATCCGTTGGTATAATCAGGTCTTATCACTGCAAGATGAAACAGTTCTGAACAGTGTGCTGTTAATTTCAGAGTTCGGGTAGTTAGAAGAGGCCTAGCTAAGAAAGTAAAATTGTAAAACAGAAAATTGGTTCATTTTACCTCAAACCAGGACAGGAGGAGAAAATTAACTCTTATGGAGAGGAGCTTTATCAACTCCAGTCCAAATTTCGTGAGCTTTGGCAGGACTGAGGGAGAGTACAGCGAAAGAAAAACTAGGCAAGGGAGTGAAAAAAGGAGCATTTTCACACATTTATATTTCTGCAATGTAATTTTGAGTTCGTGTCATTTTTCCAATAAATTTCAACAATCTCTCAGGAAATAGTGGAAAAGCAAGGACTCTAACACTCTGAAAGCATTTGATACCTGGCTCCCTACTGTCCATGCTGGTCAGGGCAGAGAGAGATGAAGCCATCAGTAAGCAAATTTTACCCAGCCATGGTGTGCCAGAAGGAGGAGTGACTGTATTATGCTCGTTTTTTTCCCTGTGGGTAGCTGGCATAAGACTATAGGGAAGTCCCTTATTCTCTTGTATTATTTTAGGGTAGTTTCCTTGGACAGATTGTGGTTATGCTTTTGAGAGTATGCAATTGGTGTCTTTTGAGATGAAAGTTCCTATGTCATATGTTGCTTTTGTTGCTTGAATTTGTTTTTAAGCACTGGTATCTGTACTGGAGTTATTAATAGAATGAATTGTCCAAGCGCTGATTCTTCACCCCTCCTCCTGCAAAATACATACTGTATTGCTGTTGCTACGACATATAGACTTATATAGCTTATAGCTAGTACAGTCTGTTTTTCACTAAGTGCATCAGTGAACAATGTTTAAACAAAGTTTAAAAAAAAAAAAAAAGAAAGAGAAGTACTGGCAACAAAGAGATGACTTATCATTTGCAACTTTAAAAAGGAGCCTGCAGCTATATGAATCTGGAAATAATATAAACTTAACCCACAGGACTGTTGCATTGGTTTTAGAAGAGCTTACTTTAAAGCTGGTATGTGGGCTCACTAAGAGACTGAGTGGTTGGCAAGGATGCTAACGATTTATGGAATGTGTATTTGAAAAGGATTAAAGCAAAAACATGTTGCTTCTTACCAGCTTTGAGCTAGGAACATAGCTCTAAGGAGCAAGCGTTAAATTTTAAGCATCCAGTATGTAAAGCTTTTAAAGAATAAACTTTTTTCTTTCCCTGCCCTGGTGCTTGGGATCAAATTCAGTCCAGACCGGATAGACTAAAAATCATTCCCATCTGACGTCCAGGAAAAGGTCAGGAGTTAAAGTAGTACTGGCAGTGGTGAAGCAGTTCCCAGCTTGTGTAAGTACTGTTTGCAAACTGACCAAGATAATAGTCAGCATTTTAGCTCTAAATGCCCCAAGCATCATATAACTGTGCTTCTTCATTTTCTCCCTCTAAGCTCACTTTAAAAACTGCTTTACACCAAGTTAAAGCACAATTAAAACTGAAGCCGGAGAAAGTTAAAATACAAAATCCCTGTGATCTGGTCAGGAAATCATTAATTTTCTACGTCCATCAGCTGTGTAATGACTCACTCTCTGTCTTAGGTACTGGTGGCCCAGCCCCTCATTGTGTCATCCTCTTTCTGTGGCATCCCCTGTCCTAGGCTCTGGTTGTAAAGACAGTGACAAATCTCTGTAATTGGCACCATCTTTCTCTAATAGAGGTTCCCTGTCACTAATGAAAACAACTCTGTATTTTCCCTCTGTGCGTGTGAGGGGTTGTGTTTTCGCATCTGCATGTGTTTACAGAAGGCACTAGGGCATGACTTGCTGCCAAACCCAACTTTCTACCCAGTATGGAGGAGAGGAGAGGCATGGTGCTGTTCTTGGTCCAGACATCAATGCTAACTGTTCAAGTTCTCCTCCTCTTAGGGAACCACTGTTTCACTGCTCTAGTGGGATGTGTGCTCTAGCAGGGAGAAGTCATCCCCCCAGCAGAGAGCTGATCCCATGAAAGGCTCCAGACATCAGTCGGATGCTGTAGGTTGGGTTTGGTGCAAATAGCAGAGGCTTTCCCCAAAGACGTGTGTTGCAACAGTCTGTGCTCACCTATTGCATCCCTCCTAAGTGCAGGAGTAGGTCCACAAAGTTGCAAAGCAGAAGTGTACTCTCTGTCAGGGGGCAGCATCAAGCCAGCTGGCACTAGCAATATAATGGCCTTGGTTATTGGTGCTTACTGATGGTTTAGTGATGTTTTTTTGTCAGTGTTAGGTTGATGGCTGGACTAGATGATCTGGAAGATCCCTTCCAATCTTGGCATTTCTATGATTCTATGGTCTCACAGTACTGGTAGTCCCCAATATTTTCAAAACTGCAGCCACTTTCACAATGTGAGGGTAGATGCTGTCAGAAATGGGACACAGAAGTTTAAAGACAACAGCTGTTGAAAATAACTTCCAAGATGAATAGTGTCCCTTTTTCTGCAAGTATGGCTGCCATTCCCTAATGTCTGCTCTTTCTCCACATGCTCATTTAGCTAGGCAAAAAGAGATCTGGTTCACGGTGACACAACGGTATGATGTAAAGGCTTATTAGCTGTTATCTGTCAACTTCAATGTGTGTCTTGGTGACTTCAGGGATGAAATCACAGCTAGGAGTCTGACCCTCAAGTGCAGAGCTGGAGTCCTTGGAGACAAAGGATCACCTTAGTGGGTCTGAATAATTTTGAAGGGCTTTCACTGACTCTGGCAGTTTCTTAACAGCATCCTTTCCCTAAGAGATGTTTTTCACTGTGTTTCTGACCACTCCAGTCCTGTGGAGGGAGTGTGAATACACAAGACATGACAGGCTCAGTTTAGGGGTGACTGATCTTAAAGCCTTCCTCCAGCATTTGCATTGAATGGCCTTTCTGGTCTCACTTTGAAATCCTTGATGGTTTACTGTAGAAACTGGCTGTGGTAGGATTTGTATATAGCTTAATTTCCAGTGTTTAGGAAATATCCTGCTACAGTTGTTTTGACAGTGAATGTGTAACTCTGTACCATGAAACTGTGATATCCCATGTTAATTGTGAGGCTGTAAGAAGTAATAATATGGCTAAAATGTAGAACCATTCATAGAATGGTTAGAGTTGGAAGGGACCTTAAAGATCATTCAGTTCCAATGTCCCCTGCCATGGGCAGGGACACCTCCCACTAGACCAGGTTGCTCAAAGCCCCATCCAGCCTGGCCTTGAACACTTCCAGGGATGGGGCATCCACAACTTCTCTGGGCAACCTGTCCCAGTGTCTCACCACCCTCACAGGAAAAAATTTCTTCCTAATATCTAATCTAAATTCCCCCTCCTCCAATTTAAAACCATCGCCCCTTGTCCTGTGACTATACTTCCCAACAAAGGGTTCTTCTCCAGCTCTCCTGTAGGCTCCCTTCAGATATAGATGAGCACCTCTTTCTTCTATGCCTATGCCATCTATGTTTAGGAAAAAAAATTAATTTGTCTCCAACTGAATGATGATACTGAAAACTCATCCTTTTTTTTCACCACATTAGTTACACTGATAAAATCCTAGAGCAGGTTGTAACATGTGCTCATTGTTAGGGCTCTGAGAGCACTAACAGGCTGTAATGACCCTGATTAGCTTTACCTGAGACCTCCACCCACAACCATGGACCCAGGAACCCTATTTAAGCTCAGCCCCAGACCAGTTGCTCTTCCCTAGGTTGTGATGCTGGAGTTCTAGTCTCTGAGCTTGCATTTAGCACTGTCTCTTGAGTGGGTATCAGGCATATGTCATTGGTAGCTCTGTTCTGGATGAGAACCCTATGGTGTGCCTTGTGTGTCTCCAGTCCTCTGTGTGACTGTCCCCTGCTGCTCCTCAGGGGACTCCCTAGATGGACACTGGACTTGGTTTGCTGCTTGCTGTGCCTGGAACTGTTGGTGGACCCAGTTACCAAAACCCTGTAGGGCTGCCTCTGCTCCATCACTCTGGTTTGTCTGCACTTGGGGAATTTTTTGGTTGGCTTGGCTCCTCTGTGCTTTGCTAAGGTAAGATGAGAATATGTGGCTACTAACAAAGTTAAAAATATGAACTTGAAGTTAATCTGGTAATGATAGAATTAGTAAATCCTGATCTTTATTTTTTTCCACTCCTATGGTTTATAATTATGGTGTTTTAAAGGTATTTCCCATTTCCTTCTATCTGCACAGCTGTCCCTGTGCATCCCCCAGTCATAGGTTGAGTGAAATAAAATCATGGAAAACAGCTGGCTTCAAGTTGCAGGTGTGCTGTTCAGCTACCTGGAATGTCAAACAGCACAGATAACCTCTGAACTCAAGCTACAGCCTTGCTGTCAGTACGGGTCCCAGTTTGCATCACTGTATTTAGAACAAGCTTATGATTTATTCCACCACCACCCCCCAGCATGAAAGAATTTAATAGCTTTTGAGCAATTCTTTCAAACTGATTTGAACTTGGCTATTTGTGAAATTTAAAATTTCCTGGAGGGAGGGGATGAAAGGAATAATGGATGGGCAGAAGCCATGCGTACTGTTTCCATAGGTGACTAGGGTGAAAAGTTATCTGTGCTTTTAGTGAGGGGAGGGTTGGAGTGAATTCATGTGAAATAATTAGAAATTTTTTTTTAGATTTGGGGAGTAAGGATTGTGACTTTCTGAGTCTGGGACAAGGCAGAGTTACCAAAAATAGAAAAAGAAATAGAGTGAAGAAGCAGGTGATCTGATGAAAAAAAGGTGAAAGACCTGTCTTGGCCCAAAACAGGATGAAATGAGAAGAATATTGTATTTTGAGTGAGGTTAATGTGAGCAAAGTTATTGCAAGGGACATGGGCTAGAAATACTCCGGTACTGTAATCTCCATCCTTCCTTGAGGTGGTGAATGCCCAATGTGTATGCGCATGCTGGGGGGCTAGGCTTTCCAGGCATGAGGTAGCTATTGAAGGCTTGATATTAAGCACATGCTCTGCAGTATCAGGTCTTCTTATAAAGAAGCTGTCCTCTAGCTAAGAGTAATTTCCCAGTGTCTATTCAGAAGAAATTTTCACAAAACAAATAAACCTCAGTTGAGTAGAGTGGAGGTGACATCCTGCTGAAAATAACCCCTACTATTAAAGCCTGGAGTAGTTTGGGACTGGAACATAGAAATCACCCAGACAAAGAACTTCACAAGTTCTTGTGGAAGTGTTTCCCTACAGAAGTGGACCTGGTTCAAGGGCCTTGAATATTCTTGGTCTCTTCTGTTACTGAATATTTTGCAGAGATGTACTACGCTGTGGCAGGAAGAGACTCAAGAATATCTTTGTGTTTAGAGGCACTTGGTGTCTGTGAGGTAATTTGCTGTGAAAGACCAATGTTTGGGTCTCCAAGTAGGGTGATGGAGCTGAGATCTGGTCAGAATCAATAAAGCTGAAAGTGTGTGGGTTCAGTGATGGTTGTACAGGACCAGAGCAAGCAATACTTCTGCCAGAGGCTGCAGTCAGCTCTGAATTGTGAAGGTTCATTGGTTACTTTCTGCCACCTCACTTGGAGGTCCAGTGAAGAGGAAGGTTGGACATATGTTGCCTGGGTATTTGCACCAGTGAATGATGAACTGAGTAAGTTGTTGATAACTAAAGATGCTAGTGAATATTTCATACTGTCTGGGGCTGCTGGGGTTTGTCAGATGCTCTGTTGAGATTTCTTGATGTCTGAGACTTTGCTTGCTGAGTGAAGACTGCAATTTTGAGAAGTTTATCTGACTAAATGTATGCAGACTTGGAAAAAAATCACATCTGGCATTTCAGTTGCCTTAATATTTTGAGGTACTAACAAAATGAGCTTTAAAATGCTGTCAATAAACATCCTTGCAAAGTCTATGCTACTTTGAGCAACCCTTGAAGAGGTAGATGGTACTTGGGAGGTGTAGACAGGTTTGCTCAACCTTGCACATGATCAGATCTCCTTAGGTGTTATTGTTGTCCTCCCTGTGCCAAGACTCACAGAGCTGTAGAGGAAGTACCAGAGAAGGAGGTATGTATTTGAATTGCAGCGTTCTTATGAACCCCAAAATTGTTATGAACAGGAAAACATAATTTTGAGTCTAGTGATGTGACCCTGTTTTAGGGTTAGAAAGAGTTTCCAGATTGGAATGGTGGAAGGAAGATTGATCACAGGAGGGGAAGCAGTTAACTTGCAGAAATGATCATGGTGCTTGTACGTCTCTGAGGATGTTAGGTGGAAGGAAGGTAAGGTTTGGGTTTAAATTCTTGAATCCTTTCAAGGAGATGTGTTAGAAGGGCTTTAACCAGTTGTGGTGGTTAAGAGGTCAGTGGGAAGAGTATTTTTAAGTACTTGGGAAAATGCTGATTGTAGGGTGGTAGCAAGGAACAGTCCTCTTAAACACCTTGACTGCACCAAAAGGCAGATGGCACTGAAGATGGTACAAAGCATTTATGGTACCTGGAGTGCTACTGTCCAGGTGTGCCCTACTGCCTACTGTGTGAGTGGTCCCGGACTCATTAAGTTGCAGAGGAGTTGCATGAGTCACCCTGGGTGTGCAGTTAATGCAAGTTTATGGTCTTGTTTAGACCATTTTGAAAAGGGCAGTGTAAGAAGGCTGAGGTAGTTTATATGAAGCTATGGGTTCAAGAATCAAGCTGTCCTTATACTTTTTCTTGTGGGCTTTACTGCTCTTATGACCCCTAGTAAACTCTCTGGAAAAGAACCTGAAGCTAATTAAGGGGGTCATTTTTGTTGCATTGGCTAAGTGGGAAATGGCATTGCTTCCCATTCGCATGAACAGAGGTCTGGCTGCAGCTAACTGTGCTTCATTGGAAAACAAAAAGGACAAGGTCTGAAATGGGTTTCACTAGAAACCCATTTGTTTAAAATGAGGGCTTGCAGATCTGTGTGCCTAGATGAGAAATACGTGCCTTTATGTGGTTCTGCCCTATCTTTTAGTTCTGAGGACAATCTTCAGACACTTGACCTGTGGTAGAATATTCAAAATGCTGTTTTATGTTTTATGCCCTGGTACCCTGCCTCTCCTATTGCTGCACAGCTAATAATGTGAAATTAAATTGATTAGCTGACATCATTACCTCAGGAAAGGGATATGTAAGTTGCCTTTTTTGTTATGATGTAATTACGGGTATTTGGTTTATTTTGGCAACTGTTTGGGCTTGAAACAATCATGTTTAATTTAAATTAAATCAGTTGCAGCTCTTATATTATTTATTTTGCAGTAGATTGTTCACCTGCAAAGGAGTTTTTATTGTTCACTGAAGATGGCTCATATCTGCCTGCTAGACCTGATTAAATTTTATCATTGCTGGATTTCTGGGTTCAAAATCCAAATCTAGATCTGAGACCTGTTCTGCTGTCTAGGCTGAAATGCTGAAAGGTTAGGTGTGACAGTGAGCTTATCCAATACTGACAACACTGAACATTCCAGTATCATGAGTCAGGCTCCTCCCAAATGCTGTACTGGCTTAAGATAATGGGACTTAGAAAAATATTGAGTTATCCTTTTTTTTTTTTCCTGTTCACTTGTGAACCTTTAAGGCTATGCTTAGGTTATATTTTCATTTTTTTTCCCCTGTAATAGTTAGGGCATATTTTCCAAGGAAGCCTGTAATTCTCAAGTGAGCTTTTGTCTCCAGGTGCTCTCAAAATATTGCCAATTATTGGAAAACTTGAAATAAAATGTTATTAGGCTTTCTGACTTCAAGTTAGAACAATGGACCTGTTAAAATATTTATAGTTAATGTTAGGGTAGTCTGTGGCAATCGGGTTTGAGGACTTCATTCAGATCCTCTTATTTCATACGTATATTTACATTCTTACCGAGTAAGCAGTGGTTGCTGCAGAACTGGGAAGGGTTAGGTCTGATACCTTAGCATAGTATTGTCTTAATTTTAACCTGTGGTTTTGGACAAGAAAAAAATACTTTCTCTGTTTAACATAGTGTACATCTGATGGGTTGGTGAATGCTTCCTCAATGCTTTGCCCTGGCTGTCTTTGTGTTGTGGTGCTTTCTGCTCTCCTCAGTTGTGTGCTCTGACCGCCCCAGTCCCACGACAACCTGAAAACACTGCCGATTCCCCATTGCTCAGTATCCTGTGAGGACAGAAGGTGCTGATTTTGTTTACAATGAGAATGGAGGAGCTGCAGATGGCCAAGATGCTTGACTAGATCATGCAGTAAGATGTTTTCAGTGGCAGGAGTATATTGTGGAAATCCCGACTTCCAAGGCTCACTTACACTGGGAACATCTTCCAATCAATTATAGAAGTACTATAGAACTTGGAGAAGGCATCCCTAAACCACTTGCATTTATAGCATGACTTTTACTCCAAGCACACAGTTGTAACTGAATCTTCTTCCAAGAATTAGATAAAATTAAGAAAGTTCTAAT
This sequence comes from Pedionomus torquatus, assembly GCA_013398155.1. Taxonomy (NCBI): domain Eukaryota; kingdom Metazoa; phylum Chordata; class Aves; order Charadriiformes; family Pedionomidae; genus Pedionomus; species Pedionomus torquatus. Next base: position 869,589 of record VZRU01013592.1, on the reverse strand, counting down.
CAAATAAATAGTTCTACCTGAACCAATTCTAACTCTTGTGAAATAACACTCACAAAACGGGATGTTTCTGTTTCTCCTGCTCTAACCACAGGAGAATGTGTCCTTACAGGGGACGACTCTGCTCTTTTCAGTTTATCAATAGAGCATGTTCAGAGTCTGGTATTCTTTTTACACGTGTATTTTATTGCAGAGTACTTTGTTAATTCTTCAGTCTCTTTTTTTTTTCAAACTAGACAAACCCATGTAATCAATCTCAGATTCAGTGTTCTGCTTACCTGCTGTTGCCCAAACCCATAGACTGTTTGCCCTCCAGCTTTTTTGTCTTTTGGCAGCTGCTCTCATTCCAATTACAAAATATCCTTGGAAATTCAATACCTCATTTTTCTATTATTTAAATTGTGGCTCACATTGTAGTTCAATGAATTTAATTAAAGCATTTCCTTGCACACATGGTGTCCATGTGGACAAGGAATAAGAATGTTTAATCTTAAAACTAGGCATGTGCAATAATTACAACACAAAAGATTGTTCCTTCTTATTACATCCTTCAGGTAAGATGTATGTTCATATTGCCTGGAGGAAGACATAATCTGTATGAGCTGGCTTTAAATCCTTAGGTAGCAGAGCGAACAATCTGTTTTGAATAACGAATGACCATATTGTGAGGAAGTTGTGACCTAGTTTGAAAGTCTAGGAATTAAAAAAAAAAAAGTCCAACATGGGGATAACCAAATGTTTGGGCTGTTGTGTAGAATGTCTGCCAAACAGCACTGAAGCTTGGGATGCAAGCATCCTCTTCTAGAACCAGTGGTAATGGTTAGCTGGAGATCACCACCTTGGTACCTGTTGGCTAGGATGTGTGTGTGACCCGTTTCAGTCCAGTGAGCCAGGTTAGTTTAAACAGTGGAAACAGCTGTCCTTTGACAACATTGATCTCTGGAATGGCATTGGGTTAGGGAGTAGTGCTGACAAAGGGTGAGGGCCTGTGATGCTTGGATGGAACTGGACCTAAAAGTTGATTCATGACCATGAACTATCTGCTCTTAGCCGAGCTATCTTACAAGGTAAACACTGAATACACAAGTTACAGCTATTGAAGACCTACTGAAGTAGGATAGGTTATGAACTGTTGCCAGGTGTGTGTCTAGAGTGCCCTGTGCTGCCTCCACGCACTAGAAGTTCCTGAGCTGCTGTCACATCTTTCCTCAGCTCAGGTTTGCTACCCATAGCTGCCTCAGGCACTGCATTTTCAGGACTGGGCTGCAAACTTGGTTGGGAAGTTCATACTCCTGGTAAATTTGGACAATTCTGATGTGGTAATATTATGTTGGTTACGCTCCTTCCTGAATACAGAGCAGTAAGAGGGATATTAAAGGCACAAACTGAGAACGTTACCAGTGAAGTTCAAGAATGTTCTTGAGTTTAAGGTGAAGTGTGCTGTGTAGCAAACACTGTTATAACACCTTAAAGACAGGGTAGTCTAACTCAGTGGGATCATCTGCACTCAACAGCTTGTGATAACACTTTGAGTTAAACCATGGTTGTACTTGTATGTACTAAAGAAAAAGAATTGTTAATGAAAAATTAGTTATGTACACAACTACAGGACCTCTGAATTTGAGAAACAAGAACTAGAACTTTCTTCTTTACTGAAATAGTCTAAGAGGGATACTACTTTAAGCAAATTGAGTGGTAGTTAGCTTATAATTAATAGCTTGCTTTCCTGAAATGTTAGGTTTTTTGTAGCACTTCCTACTATAATGATTTTAAAGTATTTCAACATAATAATGGATTTCTTAGCTATCAAAGTACTTCCATCTCTGTTTGAAGTATGGTGCCAGTCTGACTTCCTTATTTTTTAATTTCTCTTTTGCCTTTCCATATCATTGAGAACAAATAGACACAAACAGATCCCAGTTGCATCTGGCAAGAATTTTGGACAAATCTACTGTGAAGCAATACTTGGAAGAATTTGTTGTAGTTTAATATTGTTCAACTTCCAAAACTTAGGTCTCCTGAACCCTTTGGACATGGAAAAAAATAAAATCACTAATGAGTGCTTAAAAAGGGGCCTCGTCAGTCTGCCTTTCCTTGGAGGATGTTGTCCTAAGCAATGAAAACACACACAGTGTGCTCTATTTATAACTTAGAAAACATACATAGTGCCAGTGTCTTTGGCCACGTTACTTTTATTGTGTTTGTGGAGCAGTTAGAATCATAGACTCATAGAATGATTAGAGCTGGAAAAGACCTTTAAAGACTTCCAACCAACTGCCATGGGCAGGGACATCTCCCACTAGACCAGGTTGCTCAAAGCCCAAGTCCAGGCTGGCCTTAAACACCTCCAGGGATGGGGCATCCACATCTTCTCTGGGCAACCTGTTCCAGTGTCTCACCACCCTCACAGGAAAGCATTTCTTCCTAATAGCTATTCTAAATATCCTCTCTTCCAATTTAAAATGGTTACCCCTTGTGCTATCACTACAATTCCTGAACAAGAGTCCCTCTCCTGTAGGCTCCCTTCAGATACTAGAAGGTTGCCTTCTAGCAACCCCAGAGCCTTCTCTTCTCCAGGCTGAACAGCCCCAGCTCCCTCAGCCTGTCTCCATAGCAGAGGTGCTCCATCCCTCTGATCCTCTTTGTGACCCTCTGCTAGACCTGTTCCATGTCCTTTCTATGTTGAGGACTCCAGAGCTGGATGCAGTACTCCAGGTAGGGTCTCATGAGCACAGAGTAGAGGGGGAGAATCGCCTCTCATGACCTGCTGGTCACGCTTCTTTTGATGCAGCCCAGGATATGGTTGACTTTCTGGGCTGTCAGCAAGCACTGCCAGCTCATGTGGAGTGTCTTACCCATAAGCACTCCCAAGTCCTTCTCAGGCTGCTTTCCAGCCTTTCTCTGCCCATCCTGTATTTGTGCCTGGGATTGCCACCTCCCATGTGCAGGACCCCGCACTTGGCTTGGTTGAACTTCATACGATTTGCACTAGCCCACCTCTTAAGCTTGTTCAGGTCCTTCTGGATGACATCCCTTCCCTCCACCATGTTGACTGTGCCACAGAGCTTGGTGCTGTTGACAAACTTGCTGAGGGTGCAATCTATCCCACTGTCCATGTTTCCAGTTACTAAACTGTATGTGCAAAAAAAATAAAATAAACCAGGTGATTTTTAGTTATTGACCTTGGCTTCCTGGTGAATTATGAATACTATTATGGGTCTTCAGTGACAGAGCCCAAGTTCTCAAGTCTGGCCGCAGAAATTGAGTAACAGTAATGAAACACCATTCACTTTCCCAGTTGTTAAAATACATTTTGTGCCTATTTGCCAGATGGGCCACTGAGGCAACAGTGAATTGAATAAGCATCTCTGCTACACAAACTAATGGTAGAGTCACAAAGGGAATCCTGGGTCTTTGGGACACCAATCAACTTATATGGCAATTTTCTTCCAGAGTGTTAATTGTCATGCAGAACCACAAAGATTTAATGTTGGTTTGGATAAGCAAATCCATTTACTACGCCTTCCTAGTGTGGATTGGTCTCCTATAAATATAAAGAATTTCTACACTTAACTGTGGATTAACTTTTCCCCCCCCCTAGTAACTTCTCCTAACTCTGCAGGAGGCAGTGGATGGAGAGGGAAGGACCCTTTTTCTCACTCATTAATGGTGGTGTTGATGCGTTTCCATATGGCTATATCACTGTTGCCCCCCTGCTGTGGAAGTCACTGATGCTGAAGGTTTTACCTGACTTGAAGAACTTGTGTGAGTGCTTGAGAAGGAGGGACCTTAACTTCACCATTGACTTGCAAGCTGGGTTGCAGGCCTGGTCTTGAGAGTGTTGCCCCAGTGTGCTCCTTCATAGTGCAAACAGCCTGCAGCTGGTTGGGAAACCTGTGTGCAGGACGTCCTTAGGATGCTGTTTTGACAGTTATTTTAAGATGAGAGCTTTCTATGTACAATAGAAATTGTACATAGAAATGGGTGGGTGGTTGGTGGGGTTTAGGGTAATCTCTCCAAGTTTGGGATAAAGACAGCACAGCTTTATTCCATTATATTTCTGCTAATGTTGTGAGAAGCCTCATCGTTTTCCTGACTGGTCATTAAGAACAATTATTGTAGTCTCCTCCAGGTCAGTGAGCTCTGTCACCTTCCAGCTGAGGGGTGAAACTGTTCCTCTACTCCCCCTAGCAATTCTTATCTACATCTACAATGCAATTAGCTGTGACACACCACTAGTTCCCAGTGTGTACTGGCAGAGGGCAACATGCTTGTGTCATGCATTCTGCCAACTCTGCCTTTTGTGCTTGGACTTTTGTCTGACTATGTGGGAAATCTGTCAGCCTTGTGGACTTCGAGTAAACTATGTGTAAAAAATTAAAAAAAAAAATAAAAAAATCACTCCCTCACAGCTGACTCATTTTAAGGCAGAACAGATCCTGGGAAGAGCAATCTCCCAGTCCCCTTATATGAAAGGAATGACTTGTGCTTAGCACCTCTTAATGAAGAAATGCTCAGCAACTAGACAAAAGAAGAAAAAAAAAAACACAAACCAACCTCATTTGTTTATTAATACACAGAATGCCAGAGTTGCCATTTATTTCTTTATCTACACAGGGCTAGTAAACTCCATAATTGATGCCTTCTCAAGTCATAACTATATGGCAAGAAACTCTAACGTTTGCTTTGAAAAATTAACTTGATTTAAAAAAAAATAAAACTGCCCAATAGGATCACTTGCTCTGTGCTCTTTGAGATCCTCAGCGGTAAGTATGAGCACAATGAGGGTTAGGAAAGATGCACAAATGAAACCTATAAGTAAATATAAATCAGAGGGAGACAACATACGGTTTACATAACTGCATGTTTAAAAATTGGACTGGTATCTCACGTTTCTGATTTAATCATAATGAAAGGCTTTTTTGAATCCTCAATTTAACCCCTTGTTACAGGGATTACTTCATGCTTCTTTCATGCCTGAATAGCCAGACTGAGGAATGGGCCAACACATACCTTTACCATAAAATGATCGAAAAGCCTTCTGCCCAGTATTTTCATGTGTGTTTTCCCCACAGCTTCCCCACAGAAGGACAAGAACACAGGTGTCTGAATTAAGAATACCAAGTGTCTTTTTTAGTGTGATGGCAAGTACCTGAGTTAACTGTCTTGATTTGGAGTGTTGCATGGGCTTTGTGTGTTTGCAAAGTGGCACGTAAGGAGATGAACCACAGAAAGGTGAGATCCTTTGGAAACGACTGACTTAGTCTTGTGGGAGATATTTTGAAAGCATTTGTGGTCATGCTCAAGTTCCCTGTGGTAATCAGTGTAATTCCTGCAGCACTGTACAATGGAATTGTACTAAATCAGATAGAGGAGTGAATGTTCCACATCATAATCTCTCTTCTCTATTTGGTCTTCTCTCCAAAGCTGTTTGCCTCTACACAGAGACACTTGGGTTCCCTTTGAGGATCTTGCCTGTGCTGTGCCTCCTGCTCAGTCAGTGTTTCCATGTTGAGGAGTGCTTTTGTGAAAACATCTTTTAAATGGCAACTCTTTTTACCAGTGGCTCTAATTGTAGAAATAAAATGCTCTGCTGAGCTTGTATGTCAAACAAATTTAACCTAGAAACCAAACATTACGTTATATATA
>VZRU01013592.1:820501-863482 GCA_013398155.1 Pedionomus torquatus | reverse complement strand
TTTTTTTTTTTTTGCTGGATATGCAACAAGAGAGACTCTGCAGCATGTCTTTTTCTTGAAATTATTTTATGATCCCCAAATAGAATCTACCACGTTCTTTCCTTCCCTTTCTCCCTGGTTGATCCCAGCAGTGGGGGAATCACTTGGAGTTATCTGTTCTGGAAATCAGTCTGTGTGTCCCCTATTGTTTTGGGTTTTTTTGTTGTTTGTTTATTTGGGGTTTTTTTTAAGTTTCTTCATCTATTGACTTTTGAATAACAATTTATGCCTTCCCAGATCATTTATTTCCAGCTTTGCAATGACTATTTTTTGTGTGGGTATTTATTGAGCCACAGTAACTGGCCAAGCTGGGGACACCCAAAATACTTCTCTGTATATTGTCCTGGATATTTGTCCTTGTATTATTGTCCAGGGATTTCCAGGGAGGCTGGCATAGCTGAGATCTTGTAGTTTTGCTAGTGATTTGCTCCAAGTAACCCTTTCACCTTTTTGGAAGGGAGCTTTGTCTGTGAAAACTCCTGATTTCTGAATACTTGCCATTATAACGAGCTTTCGAAAACTTACAGGGAGGAGAAATAAAGCAGGATAACAACTGTCACTATTTTCCAATGTCAGTATTGAAAGTTGTTCTGGTGTTCAGAGGTGTTGAGTGACCCCAGGTTCAGTTTTTTTCCACCTTTCAGATTTAGGTCTGCAGGTGTATACCACATTTTCTGAGACAGTGGTAGCTGCGCTTATATTTTGTTGGGTCCTTCCTAGAGTGACTAGATTACTTGAGATGTATGTGATCCCTGAGAGTAGCTATAGTTGCATAAAGTTCTTATACATCTTATGTAACCCAGTCTGGATTCCAAGCACCTCGATGATACTAAATATTTTTTTTTTTTGAGTTGGCACCACTGAAATGAATGTGACTTATTCATCGGCTGAGGTAAGAATGAAATCTGGTATCAGAAATCTGGCTTTTTCAGTAGTGTTGAGAAATGGAAAGAAATAAACGCTGCCACTTTCTTGTTAATGCAATTACCATACCCCATCAAACACGTGCTGATAAATTTGAGAGGCTTATACTATTCATTAGGCATATGCATTCATTAGTGTAGCCATCATAAAATAAACAGGGGAGTGTCCAGCATGGGGAAAATTTCAGAGAACAAGAGCTCATATTATACAAAGCTATGATGATAAATGTCTCCTGTGGCATAATTTTAACTCTTACCATCTGTGATTCCCTGTTGCTATAGCAACTTTAAGTAAATATTAAAAATAGTCTGAAACAGGAAAAGCACAGCAGGGAATGTCTGTCCTGAAAGAGAAGAAGTCCTCAATGTGACCAGGCAATGGCAGGAAAAAGGACTAATGAGAACTTCAGGAGTTTTAGCTCAGAGTATTTTCAATAGGCAGGGGTGGATGAGAGAAGGACCCCAAAACAGTGGTTATTAGCAGTTTTAGCTGTGCTACGAAAACATTATCAGATGCTCACTGCTGTACTTATCATCTGTTTTCAAATTTGAGCCTGAGAAGTAATTTTTCTTTAACTATTAGGAGATTTGTGTGTGTGTATATATATATATAAAAATAAATATTTTACATTTGACAGATGTGTTTTTGACTTTTCAGCTAGGGAAGAATGAAGAGCCTTTCTAATGCAAATTATTTTATTTTTTTTTAAAGTTATGAATACTGCAGTAATGTTTATCAAATAATGCCACTCAAATAGGAATATAACTGAGTATTTAAGCCAAAGACAAGGCTTAAAAGGAAAGCTGCATTTTCATGCCAGACACCTTGATGGAGGAACTGCTTCCAGTGGCTTCCTTCTGGAAAATACAGGAGCTGAGCCCTATGCAGTAGCAAAAACTGACCAGGGAAAGAAAGGATGAAAGACTCCATTTAGTGGAAGGGGCATGAAGAATTGCTTAAGTAATTGAAATTGTGAAATGGCAGTGTGCTTTAAGAATCTTATCCACCAACAGTCCTGAGGAGGACTTGCAGGTTTTGGTTGAGAAGCTCAACGTGAACCAGCAATGTGTGCCCACAGCCCAGAAAGCCAAGTGTATTCTGGGTTGCATCAAAAGAAGTGTTGCTAGCAGGTTGAGGGAGATGATTCTGCCCCTTTACTCCATCCTTGTGAGATCCCACCTGGAGTACTGCATCCATCTCTGGAGACCCTGACATAAGAAGGACCTGGACCTGTTGGAATGAGTCCAGAGAAGAACCACAAAGAAGGCTGGAGCTATTCTATGAAGACTGAGAAAACTGAGCTGAAGAAGAGAAGGCTCTAGGGAGACCTTGTAACAGCCCTCCAGCACTTAAAAGAGGGCTATAGGAGAGATCGGGAGGGACACTTTGTCAGGGAGTGTAGTGACAAGACAAAGGGTAATGGTTTTAAACTGAAAGAGGTAGATTTAGATTAGATATTTGGAAGAAATTCTTTCCAGTGAGGGTGATGAGACCCTGGACAGATTGCCCAGAGAAATTGTGGCTGCCCCATCCCTGGGGGTCTTCAAGGTCAGGCTGGATGAGTACTTTGAGTAACCTAGTCTAGTGGAAGGTGTCCCTGCAAGGAGGTTGGAACTAGATGACCTTTAAGGTTACTCTCTTTTGGGAAGGCTAAATTAACTGGGAATGGCCTATCTAAGGAAGTCCTTGGTTGAAGAAAAAGCTTTGCATGGAAAGAAAACCCTTGCTTGGGGGGACTTGCTAAATGTTTTAGGTTTGTACTTGCTTTAGTCTAATTGCAATGAAGATTTGTTTAGCTTCCTTGCTGACTGTTCCTGTATGTATCATAGTGCTCCCTTTCATTCACTTGGCAGTCACTTCAAAAGTGATTTATCACAAGAGATGAGAAAATAAACTCAGATTTTTATATTAGGCAGTAGCCAGAGAACTTGGATGTAATCGCTGCTGCATAACATCCTACGCAATTCTGTATGCAGTGGGTTCGCCATGGTGGGCTTAATGCATAAGGTCTAATTTGAGCTTGCAAACCAGCACAGCCTGGGAATCCAGGTGCCATAAGCACAAATGAAGAGTGAACAGAAATTTTGTTTGGCCTTGTTATCTCTGATGACCTGATAGGCAGGTTTTTATCTGCAGCCTTGTGGTTTGCTCTGTGATAAAGATAACGATTGCGAATTCCAAAAGGCAGCCAAATGTGGGTGCTTTGATTTGTAGGAAAGCTGTGGCCCATCAAAACTATCACTTTTGGTGAGAAAAGTCATGTGAATTCCAATTACAACTACTGTATGTCTGAGTTTTCTTTTCTTCCCCTCTTTCAGTCTCTGCCTTCTCAGATACCTCAGTGAAATCTGAGAGTTTTCTATATTTGGCCAGAGTTGCTGATCAGCGCTGCCCTTAGCCTGCTGTATATCTGGAAATTGTGGACACTTCCATGGCACAAAATCAGGCTGACTGCACAGCTTCTGTGTAATGAGTCAGCTGCTCTGGAAGTATTGAGAGCTCTTGACTGTATTCAAAGCAACTGCTGTACGTATGCAATAAGCCTGATGTAGCTCAAAAGCCTCAGTCTTACCCCCAGACTCACTTGAGGTAGGTTCAAGGTTTCTCACAATGCAGCATAGTGTTTCCAGTCTTGCTGTGATCTGGGAGACACCTGTACTACTTTCTCCACACTGAATACAGCTTTTCCCTAGCTTGCTGTTCTAGTCTCAGGTGTTGGGGGGGAGAGACCCCAGAAGGTTTTGCCTGAGATTTGTTCTGGGAGGTGATGAAGGGAACCAATGCGTTGACCTATTAGGATATGTCAGAAGATACAGTTTGTCTTTACATTGACACTCTTGGGTGTCTATGGTCGATTCCCACATCCGTGGCAAACTGAAAATTCCCCAGCCCACATCTGACTCTACTTCAGCTAATCAAATAGTTTATCCGAAGTTTCATCTACTTCATCTGGGCTACGAGTAATTATTATGCAAAAAGGTTTCTTTGAAACCCTTCAAATAATATTGTGTGGTCTTGCGATCCTCAGTCTTAGCATTTTGGGTTTTTTTTCTTGTACTCCATTTCTGTCTGATTAGTTTGTGGGGAATCTGCACTCACACCGAAGTGCTTTCTGGCATGGTGCAGGAAGGAAGGGTTTTCCAGGAGTTCTGGGAAGAGGCCAATTGCTTAGGAGTCCTGACGGAAACACTGCTTGGAAGTTGCATAGAAAACAGTAAAACTTTCATTTATCTGCTCAAAATAGGTCATTATTCAATAGTATATCTAGCTCGATGTGGTGGACATACATACATATGTATGCTTTGTTTGACTGCTCAGAGTATGTATATTACTTAACACAGCCCATGTGCTTGGCGGTCTCTTCTTATTACTGAAGATAAAATGTTTCCTGCTTTGAGGCATTTACAACCTAGACAGACACTTCAGGAAGACAGAAAATCCAACAGGAGCTCAAGATAGAAAAGTTCATTTTAGGAAGTTTATCTCTATTTCATGATAGTGATGACATAATTTTTACTTGGAGGAGTAGGATTTATGCTGATGTATTTGCAGCTTTTATGCCAATCTCCTTATGTATTGCATTAGAGGGTCCCTGCTGCAAAGGTTTGAAATCTCAACTAGATTAAGATATCTGATCTCTGCTTCCCCAAAATTCCACTGTGTTGTCAAAGGAAAGCAGAAAGCTGATGGAAGACATAGAAGTGTGCAAAAGGCCTGCCATATTTCACAAGGATTTACTCTGACATCTGTATGCAGCTAGTCAACTTTTCTTTTTTTTGTCTTTTGACCCAAATAGCAATATAACTGAGATCAGCGGTCAGCAGTGCGCATTCTTTCATGCATCTAGAGAATTCAAATGATCATTTTATGGGGGAAGTGATAGTCATGCAATTAGGTTTTCCATCTGTGTGATCCTCTACACTGGTATGGTGGCAAATGTAGTGTTAAATAAGCTTATTGCAGCTGTGGGAGGAGAACTAAGGGCAAGCTTACTCTGTTTATAGTTCTGCTATAAACTTTTATTTCTTTGGAAAACTTGCCGATGTTTACAAAATTTCCATATAGCTGCTTCCTGAAGCTATGCCTTGTCTTTAACCTAAGCTGAATGCTTAAATGATCTAGAAGTTACCTAACTCCCTATTTGCACAGAAACCTTGCTCCTTTTAGCTCTGAACTTGCTGTCCCTTTAATGAAAAGCCCTTACTGTGTCTTGTCATAGTCTAGAGTTTTACAGCATAGATTTATGTATGTTTTCAAGCAAACATGAGTCTTGTTTTGCATGAATTAAAGTTTAGTTTGGAGGCAATTTAAACCTCTCTGTACTTTTCCATTTAGGCTGTAAGGAATACGTGGTTTCGTATGTATTTGGAAAAACTTTTACAAAATTTACTTTTCTTTGAATCTTGTTTGTCAGTGAAAAGCCATGCTATGCTGCCTGTCTTCTGTGCTGGAGATGCATCATTAAATTGTGAAAAAACTCCCACTTCCAAGTTCCAAAAGGCATTTCCTTCCTTATTGTGTCCCTATAACTTTCTATCTTGTACAGACTACAATAGTTTCTGTGCTCACTGCTCACGATCTCATGGATCTGGAGAGCTTGTGGTGACTATCATTTTATTCTGCTGAGTACTTTAAAAGTTGTAATGAGACTGTGTGGTAAACTTAATAGAGCCTCCTGGTTATTCTCACAGTACTTGTAAGAAAATTACTTGGTGTCATGACTTCATATCCAGATGACTGTATAAAATTAGGAATACTCTTAATGTCTGTTCTTGGAGAGGTATATTTTTTAATTTATTGGTGCCTTGAAAATGCAATCATTTTATCAGGGAGATAACCCAGAATTTTCTAAATGATGATGAATAGCATGCCAAATCTTTTTTTTTGTGTTCAATAATAAAGTTCAAGGCATAATGCACTGGACATATGGGAAAAGATCCTGTTTTGCTTGCAGATGATTGATGTGCCAATCTTCCTACTTCCAAGATGCTTGTTCTTGGAGATGCATATTTTTTTAAAGAAAATGTTGCAGGCCTTTTTTTTTCAAATCAAACTATTTAGAATCTTAGTATCTTATCAATTAAAGTTCATGACGGCTAAATTTAATGTCTTGCAGGATGTTCTTAAGGGTCTGGTGGAATAAACTTCTGCTCAAAAAATGGAGACTGCGCAACCCATTCCCTTCTTCTGGTCTGTAATAATTAGTGTTGTATATAAGTAGCTTTCCTGTTGCATTGTATTTTTTATTAATCAAGAGAGGGGAGGAAATGAAATGCTAGCATGGTTTTTATCAAAAATGGCTCTTGGTTCTTGCAGATGTTTATTGCTTGTGGAACTTATAAAGACATTATACTGTCTTACCAATCCTTTTCAGGTAACTTATGATAAAAAAAAAAAAAATTATGAAAGACACACTCAGATTATTCATGAATCACAGCACTGAGGTATGCACCCATAATAAATGGTCTTTTCTTACATAGAGAATTTCATATAGAATTTCTTTCCTGTAAGGCCCCCCTAGCCTTCCTTTCACCATCAGCCTTCTTCAACCCACCCCTGACTGCCCCCCACCTTTTTTTTTTTTTCCCTATGAAACAGAAAAGGAAAAACCACAATGAATGTGACTTACTGCTCTGAAATAATCGTGCTGCAATGGTTCAGCCTTTCCCTAGAGCTGGCTTAATATTCCCACAGTAAGGATAATATAGTCTGTACTTACAGAATGGTAATGACTGCATGATACCCTTGTGTGCCAACAGGGGAAGAAAGGATGGCTCTTAGGCCTGATCTCTATCCAAGATATGTGGCTGTAACCCTGTAGAAACCCAGATTCTCTGGAGCCTGACAATGAGTTGTTGGGTAATACTGGAGAAACCACTTCCTCTTTTAACATTTCAGCCATTAACTCCTTGGGCAAATAAGAAGACTGGTTCTTTCAAGTGCTTGAGTGGCACTGGTGAGGCATGTGGCACAAAAGCCAGGTGCTACATTTATCTCATAGTGCTAAAATGCAGTGGTTTGTGGAGATGTTTATTGGTGATGGTCTGCAGTTGGGTAGTATGGGTAGGTAAGATTCCAGAAAATGTGGGTGCTTACAGGGCCTGATAATCCCTGATATTTCAAAATCCATCTGTGGAACAAAGCAAGTATAATATACAAAGTGTAATACATGGTCTGAGTAATACGCTGCCCTTGTTAAAGGTGGTTGTAAGAGGCTACTGAAGTTGATGGAAATTTTTTGTAAATTTGGAGTTCTTCCCCAGCATGTCTGTCTGGTACTGTGGCATCATTAGAGGCCTCATGGTATGTTTGCCACCTTTAGAAGTAAGTTCTATGTGTTTATTCCTTTTGAAAGACACATGTTTAGACACAATGGGCCTGTACCTGCGCAAAGTGGGTTCCTTACAGACTGGCAGATCCTCAATAGATTTCTGGTGAGAATGTGGTTGCCAGCATCGTTGGATCCAGATGTAATGTGCATTTTGGACCAGATGGGGGGTTGCATTTTGAGTCTACACGTATGGCACTGAGTCACCCAGAGCATGCGTAGCAACCTTTTGGCAGGATGCTACACTCAATGGATCAGCATGAGGGCAACAGGTCATTTCTAACAAAGCAGAGGAATACTGATAATGGGGATTTGTTTTTACTGTGAACAGGAGTAACTAGTAGGGTTTTTGGATGGTTCTGTCCCTTAAGGATGCTTTATACATGTCTATGTCCATCCATGTTTGGGTTACCATAGTGGCCCAGAGGAAACTAGTACTCTTTGGGCAGCATTTAGCTCCTTCAGAGGGAGGTGGTGAGTGCTCTTACCCATAATAGCAGCTGCAGAGTTACTTGGCACCTTGACTGTCCAGAGAGGCCCAGGTATTTAAGTTTGTAGTTTTTTGGTTTTTTTCTTCCCNTTTTTTTTTTTTTTTCTTTTTTTGGTTTTTTCTTTTTTTTTTTTTTTTCCCCCCCAAGGGGAATAACTTAATGGTAAACTTAATATAATAATTAATTAATGGTATTAATATTAATATATTAATATGGTATTAATTTAATACTATAACTTAATGGTATAGCATTAACATTTCTGCTATTTATTAATTGCCAAATCTTAAGGAAATTAAAAAAAACAAAAACAAAACCCACCCAAAACCAAACAATTTTTAAAATGTTAGCAACATAGTCATGTAACTGAGGCTAAGTACTTTTGCAAAAGGCCATAACTTTGCTCTCTAATTGCTCTCTAAAAACTGGTAGTTATATTTCATTATAATCTCTGGTTGATGCTAATGGTACCGAAGAATTACCAAGCAAGAATCAATGCCCTGGGAAAACATAAATCCTTAACAAGGCAAAGAATACAAATGGTATCTATAATGTCTGACACTTCTTTATCTGAGAATCCAGACAAGGTACTTTATCATGATGTTCTTTTTCTAAAGGTAGAAAACAGTGGAGCTCCTGCCCCATCTATCTAAAATACAGGCAATAGGGAAAGCTATTTTACAAGGTCAATGTTTCTGCTAATTTGGCAAACTGGCAATGATTATCAACAGAACGAGAAAAGTGACAAGGTGGTATCTTTCACCTATGCAACTGTCTAGGCTCTTAAGAATTCTGAAGCTGCCTCCTCGACTGTTATGTTGAATTTAAATTCAGCCCTTAAAGGCATATGAGAGCTGCAGAGTATTTTACTGCTGATATGATGTGCCTGTAAATTGTAGTCTATGCCAAATTATCCGGCAATACTTCTCTATAGCCTATATGGTAATTAGATATGGAACTGAAGCCTAACGTTTAGCCTTGGGGAGTTTAATTCAGTTGATTGTACTGTTGGTGGGAAAGCTGAATTCTGTAATTGAGGCTGAGATCTGATGTCCCCCACAGTGTTTGGGTATTCAAACACAAGGTTTTGGGAGAAGTCCATTTCTAATATTCACACTAATTTATCATTTTAACTGACGTACTTGGAGCCCAGTACAATTGTAGGTTAAACAAAAGGAAAACAGGATATTAAAGGATCCTATGGGTCACATCCAAGTTCTGTGTGATTTTCTCTCTACTGGCTATCATGGAATGTGTCCCACTCTGTAGAAATACTTCTTGAATTCTTTTCATTGGAAACGCTGTCAAAAAATTAATATGCCCTTAAAATGAAACAGACCTGGGAAACAAAACAAAACTCAGCCACTTATAATTGCCTAAGCCCAAAGGAAGTGCAGAAGCTAAACAAATACCATGAGAATGTAAGAGAAGATTTATGCTTTCAGTTTTAATACTTCAAAGTATGAATAACAAAGATAAGGTAATGGCCATCTATCTGCTAATTAGAATAGTGCTGGAGACATACATAGTGAAATTTGGAATGTTTAGAGTCTTACTGAAATTTAGCACATATTTGGAAGAGATGATTTTTAGAATAGTCCCAGAAGAGTCCAGGTTGCATTTGGACCATGGTGCTGGAGTTCAGTTGTAGCAGTTCACTCCTAAAAGCTGTCTGCTACAGAGCTTCATGAGTAGCAGAAATAAGGCCTTTGGGGCTTAAGTCCCAATAGAAAAATCTGGTGGGGTACACCTTTGGTGGGGTGAAGTCACCTTAATGGGTGTAACTATGTTGAAGGTCCTTTTGTGGACTGGTTAATGCCCCTTTAAATATGCTTGCTGGCTGGTTTGGTAACTTGTTAGGTTACCAAAGTAATTTTAACATCGCATTCTAGAGTGGGAGGATAAGTAAATTGGGAGGATACTGAGGTGTATCTCTTGTTGAAGTAACAGCCCTAAATGAAAAAAGGTGTGAAAAGTTCACTGTGAAACATTTTTTCTTGAGAGTTCAGCACATCCACCTTTCATTGGAGAAGTGAATGGCATTTTCCTATGCTGTTCTAAATTATGTGGAATTGTTTCCACTGCAGAAGTACAGTGTCATATGATTTTTGTAGTAATGTTGCTGGTTTTGCAGTGAAATGCAAGAGGCAATTGTCAAGATATGAAAGCAGCATCCTGGAAGTCATGCTGAAAAGCATAATGAAAAATATTTGACTCTTTTTATGCGTTAACTGCAGTTATTCAATTGATGCTGAATCCCTGCTTGCAGGCCTCTGTTTCTTCTATCTTTTTTTTTTGTTTTGTTTTGTTTTAAATCTTTTTTCTTTTTTTTTTTTTTTTACAGTTGAAGTTATTCTGGGTACAAAACTATCGTAGGAAGTCCTCACTCCTCAAGATAAGAGTAGTTTTGCTGCTGACTTAAATAGTGCCAGTCAATTTGGCTTTAAGTGTGATGGGCTTAGTCCTGCAGGAAGTCAGTGTTTTGCATGAAAAAGAATGTCAAAATCAAGTTTTTCTATGGAAAAAAAGGTACTGTTTTAGGTGGAAAGGGATAGTAAATATTGAAAGAATATTTGGGGAAAAAAAACAGTTTCTAGAAACCTGCTTCTCAGAACACATTTGTGGGCATTTATGTAGATTTACATTTTTTGTAGTTATAATTTGAATTTTGGCCTCTAGTTTCCACTTCTTAGCAAAGAAGGTCTGAAAATGTTTGTTCTGAATTCCTTTCCAGTTGTGATTTGTGGCATAAGGTACAAAGTCCAGAACTTTTCTTTGAACAAGTGGAGGCCCTGTGCCTATGCTCACCTTGGGTAAGTAATGGGCACACAGGTCTCTCAGTATACAGTACTATTGAAATTGTGCTGGAAATAGTTTCTGGACAAACACCAAAAATCCTGAGGGCTTAAGTCAAGGAAAATCCCTCTTACCTTGCAAGTAACTTGCAGGAATAAATGTAAAGTGAAGTCTGCATTAGATCACCCTAGCTGCTTATTGCAGTACACTGTGGTTAGGAAGAGGAGCATATGATCTATTCCTCCACTGTATACATTCCATAAAAAAAAAAGTATTCACTGAGGTTATTTATAGACACTTCTGTGGTGCTCACCATCGCAGTATCATTTCATTACTCTTAGGGATTTCATGCCTTTAATGGAAAAGGACAGAGGTTTTTTCCTCATTAGAGTTTTGCAAAGGACTGAACCTCACTGCAATTCATCTCAGGCCTAACTAAAATAATTAGTTCTAAAGAATGTTGCTGGTTTTGCAGCAGTCCTTGTGGAGTTCTTAACAGAAAGAAAACAACGAATGTACACTTCATGTTTCTTTAAATGCACAGAGTATTAAATGTGAAATTTAATTGTGAAAAAAAAAACACCAAACCCTCTGCTATGCATAGTTTTCCTGACTTGCAGCAGTGCTTGTTTATCTAGACGTTTACTTATTCTGGTTAAAGGCACATGTGATGGGGAGTACAGCTGCTTGGAAAATATCCCTTCTGTGGCCTGCTTTTCTCCCTGTCCCCAGTAGCTGATGACAATCAAAGAATTTCATTTTTAACAAGAAAATTCTTTTAATGTTTTAATTTGGGGAGGGGAGGAGGGGAATCTTAAACTTAATTTTTAAAGCAAAATAATAAAAAACTGTGCCAAGTAAAGTTCTCACCTAAAACTTGTTCAGTGCCTTCTGTCCCTGTGGTCCCTCGTAATGCCAGGTTTTTTGTTTCCTGGGCCGCCATGTAGTACGTCATGAGAAGCCTAAGTCAGCTGAAAAACACAGCCTCAAAAAAGTGATGTTTTGTGGTGTTTGTCCGAGAAATCTTGAGAAGCAATGACTTAACATATCTGTAGGTAAGTTTTTCCTGGTGAAACAACAAGTCTGTTTCACTGTTGCTGTTGTTTTGGTACAAAAAGTTAGTGGGTTTCAAAGGGAAACATGATTTTTATAGAAAAAAAAATCTTGCTGAACTCCTGTTTCTCTTTACTGATTTTTCTAATTGGAATTTTTCATTATCCCAAGAAAAAAATTACGAAGCCTCAAGTTCTAATCTCACTCGTGCTACTGATTTGATGCCTAAAATTAAATTTAATTTCTCTTATTTTAGATAATACTGTTCAGCCACTGACTAGAGGAAAAAAAACCCAAAATGCTATAATGGTTTAACTCTTGATAGAACTTTGCATACTTGAAACACTATACATAATTTTTAATGTTATTATCTCTGCTAATCCTCTGGGCCAAAATTCTCTCTGGAATATGATCCAAAATAAAAACAGAACGATCATTTAGAAAAAATGTTATAACTGTCAAGTCTTTCATCTACATTATTAGTACACCATGTGTGGTCTCTCTGGAAATTTAAAGGCAAACTGAAAGCTTTGAGTCTCATAACTCATGTGTACAATGAGTATGTCTTCTGGTATATGTTTTATAAAGCTTTTGCCAGTCTTCAAAATGCTGCAGCTTGCAGAAGAGCCTGAAGCTAGAAAGAATGTGCTAAGTAAAAAATACAATGGAAATTCAGAGAAGCTCGCAGGAAGAGAAGAAATCTGATCCTGAAAAGTTTTATGGTACTCCAGTCTGAGGAGGTGGTGTATGACTCCTCAAAGCCTAGAGGCTATATGACTCCTTGAAGCCTAGAAATCAACCAAAGTGAAATTCCACTGAGGAAAAAAAAAAAAAAAAAAAGGTGAGAAGAAACCTTTTCTCTCTTTTTTGTCAAAGGTGAGAAGCTTGTTATAGCTATGTTGAGCTGTTGTGGGGATACTGTCTTTGACCAAGCAAATGAAGAATTCCAGTGATAGGCGGCCCTCCAAGAGCAAGGGATGGAATAAGGACTGAATGCTCAATTCAAAGGTGTCTAAGATGAAACTGCAAAGGATGACTTTTTTTTCCTGTAAGTTTGCCTTAGAGTAGATATTTCCCCCCCTTTTTATTGTAGTGTTTCCAATTCTGTAATAAGGATGCTAAACTCTACTTGTCTTAAAGCTAGAACTTTTCTAAAGTGAGATTGAACTTGGCTTATTTTTGTTTTCCTATTGCTAAGAGGTTTCAGGGGAACCCAGGCTATCTTGTTGTGGGCAGTCAGACTTTGGAGTCCCGAAAATTCAAAGTGCCAAATGTGAGGAAACACTTCCTTGATACACGTGAACCTGTGCCCTTGTGGCTCTCACGAAACAATGGGAAGATTACTCGTGACTGTCAAGTAGACCTCACCAATGTGCCATGCACACTATTGGCTCCCATCAGGAATTGACTTTTGTCGAATTCTAAGGAAAATATTAAGTTTCTAAACCTGGGAAACTAAATGAGAGCAACTATCATTTAGTCTAAGCTTTGGGGTTTTGATGTATTTAAATACAAAATGGATATCAGAGACAGAATGAAAACTTACATTCTCTTCCACATCCCTCCTTGTGATACTGTACTGGGAAGAAATCCCTTCTGAAGGCAGAAGGATTTCTGTGTTGAGATGTGATGGAGATCTTATGTGCATTGTTTAGTTATAGGAGAAAAAAAAAATCTGTTCATTGATAATATCTCGTAGGCTATCTTGTGTAACAGTGTTGTAACCACAGAAGGCAAGTACATTAGAATTACAAAGCGTAACCTCTCGGTAAAATTGGTGATACTGGTTATAGAGCTCAGGCTTAAATGCCAGATGTTATTGATATTCATTCTGATTGGGTGGGTCTTGACTGGTCCTTGAATACAAACTTCAGTGGAGCAGAAGTTTCTAACTGCTGTATGAGAAACTTTCTTACAATCTAAGAATCATGTCATTTCAAGTTTACTGGATGCCCCACATAAAGGAAGGAAAACCTGCCTCCTGGCACTGACTGCATTCTTTCTCTATGAGAATAGAAGAGCAAGACAGTGTTTGTAGCTAGAGTGATATGTCCTGATTATGGAAGGCTCCCATGCATTCATCTGCCTATCTGTAAGGTGCCATTACAGTTCTCCGATCTTCAGAAACTCACCAGAAATGGACTATATGAAACTGCTTGGATGGGAGGCACCAAAAGTTATAGAAAGAAGTCTTGGTCAGTAGATAGTACTCTGTTTTCCAACTCAAAGGTTCCAGTACATTGTTGAAGGACAGACCAAATTGGACTATTGGTAGGGGATATGGTGCTGAGGGAGAAACAGTCTGTTGAATGGATTGTAGAACTGAATTTATAACATTTTTCTCTGGTGTAGCAATGTAATGCTTCTACGAAGGGAAAAAATTTCAGTTCACTGAATTATGCTCGACCTAGCTGAAAGTATTCCTACATATTTCCTCTGTGTGCTTTTTGTACCCCGTTGCTTGATGCTCTCTTGCTAAACAATTTCTTTCTTTTGCTCCCCACTGCATCTGTTTCAGTGGTAACTGGGGCAATTCATATACATATCTGTGAAACTCACTAAAACAAGAAGTAATATGTAATATCAGGCCTGATTAGAACAGGGGGTTATGCATATTTTCAGTTCAACAGGTAACTTCTCCCTCCTCATGGCAAAAAAAAAATAAAAATCAAGTCAAGCTTTTACTTTATTCAGTGGCTTTTATTTCGTGTCCTCCAAATTAATTGTCTCTGTTAAGAGACAGTAATGTGCCCCATTAAGTACATTACATTTCAGTGATTAGTTCTTTTTGGCATTTTTGCAGAAACCTCAAACAAGAATAACTGTAACTTAGACATGTGCCTAGCAGGAGTTTTACCAAGACCACCAACTCATTTCACATAGGTCATCAAATGGCTTTCAAAGCACCCGCTGCCTTGGACTGGCTTTGAATCATTGACTTAGGGTGGAAATATTTCATATCCATTACCACTCCCCTGGGCCAGCTGGCCTCCCACCCCTGTGGTCATTATTTTTAAGGAAAATCAATTAAGTGCAGAAATTCAGCTTTGTGTTCTTTCACTTAGGTCTCCAGCATTCTGTGCTATGTCAGGGAGCCTTTATGAAGTCTGGGAAAAATGTAGAATCATCAGGAGACAGGAGAGAGGTAAAGCTTTCTTCCTAAACTGCAGCAAAAAAAAAAAATCCAGACCCCAAATCATATACTTAACTAGCAAAAATGACTCATAATGTTGCGTGCTAATTTTAACTTCCTCAGAATTTTGTTACTTCTTGAATTGCTGGGCTATTTGTTTTCAAGGGGTTTTCCTGTTGTTTTTTTCTTTTTTTAAACTTTTGTTAAAGTGTAGAAAGAATTGTGCTCTGCAGCTGAGTGTGTATAAGGCAATGTATTATCTCCCTTTGAATCTCATAGGGAGCATTTTCATCTGATGAGTCAAAGGAGCAATAAAACCTTGTCAAATGATGTGGATGTCTAATCATTGCAAAGCGTTGACTTCAGTAACAGATTGACAGTCAGAGTATTTTTGATGAAAATAAAATTGCCAAAGAATGATTTAATGGTTGGGATAAAATTCCCAGTGCTGACAAGTTTTTGCTGTGTTCAGTAGTACTCAGTGTTGACATTACTCTTCTTCAGCCCAGAATGTTACCATATACTTGCAGAAATGCCAATGGTGATTTCATTTCAGAGGATTATGTATCTGTGGCAGTTGCCATCTTTTCAGAGACATGCAGATCTGATAAACAAGGCATACATGTATGTAGCAGGGAGACCTCAAGTCTTCCTGCTGCTACTTGCATGTTTTCTTCCTGATAAAGATCATGAAGCCCATACTTCAACCTACCTTAGTATTTCAGAGAGCTACATCCTTGAATCAGAAAGTAGAAAAGGATCTGTAAAAGTGTGTGGAACAATATTATGGGAACTTGGCATGCTGTCCGGAAAATTTGCCTGGAAAGCTGTGGGTTTCCTTTTTACTCATATGCCTCTAAGTGGATTTGCTTTATTGCAATGCCAATAAATAATTTAAGCCATTTATATTAGACAACTTGTGATCCCATCCATTAGGCTAGGTTTTTTCTGTTATGATGGCAGAAACTTGCTTTTTCTTATATGGAAGTTCCATGATGGATAGCATTGCTTTACTTTTTTTTGTTTGCTTGTTTTGTTTTGTTTTAATTGGATGGATGTTTAATGCTTTACCAATGCTCTTGTAACCTCTGCTGAGTAGAGCAGCCATAAGAGTCTGTTACCATCTGTAATGAAAGAGATAAATAGTCTCATTGCCATAGTACACATGCCAGGAAAGCAGTAGCTTGCTCCCACTTCTACTACAAACTTCAGGAGTAGTCTTTAAGCTCTTTCTGTATCTGAAGCTCTTGCAAATTAGATATAGGATCTTTACTTTCTAGAGAGAATTGTAAACCTTTCTGAGAGGGGTTAGGAAACCTGCAGAATGCTTGCTGTTGACAATCTTTCTGGAAATTGGCTGTATTTTTTTCTTTTTTTCCCCACCATGGTGACCTGTTAAGGATCAAGTGACAACAATATCAGTCCCAGCATCTTTTTTTGGTTTCTTGTTCTGTTTTGTAACAATTCAAAATCAGTGTTTCTCCACTGGAGTCCTTCTTCAGCAATGAATAAATAATGGGAGTGTTCTGTTTCTTCACCTCACCTAAAGCATGAACTTCACTCATGTCTAGAGCAGAATCGTTCACCATCCAACAAATGGTCTAATTCGTTATAGATTTTTATATTTTTAACCAAGCCACAAATTCACCATTTTCCCCTCCCTCTTCAAATACCCAGAGCAATGCACACAGCTCTCATTCATTTCTCTATATATCTGTCAGTTTTATTTCTACTATATTTGTTATAGTTGTCATCTCTGGAAATACTGGGATAATCTATTCTGGTTCTGGGATATTTTTCTTGAGGAAAGAGGCACTTCATTAGCTCTTTTGAGTGAGAGACCATTCATCAAAGTTTTGTTGTGACAATAAAAATGTGCTAGAACTCCCAGTGGCTCTTGCTATGTCTAAATATAGCTTGAAAGCCTATGCAAGAGTTGTGGTGAGCTAATTAAAGACAGTATGGTAGAAAGCGCTAAAAAGATAAAAGTCCTAAGGGAATGTAAGTTATCTCAGAGTCTACAATGTTCTTTGGTACTCCTGTTTATCCTGTAAATCCTAATTACTGCAGTTAGGGAACTGTTTGAATTCTGAAGGCTTTAGGGCCTGACCTTTCGGTGAGCTTTGTGTAGGTGGATGGATCCTGCTACTTTGTAAGGTTGTCCTGAAGTCCACAGGCCTATTGACAGCTGAACTCAACAAGCTTGTTGCCAGTTCAACACTTTTGTGAGTCGAGCAAGTTCTGAAAGGCCATTGCTGTCCTATGCTGATTTAAAAGCTGTTTGGTATTTGTTACTGCCTTAGACTTGGTTTGTCTATTTTGCCTTCTAGATGAGGTACAAATATGTGCTCTTCCCTGCAGTAAATGGCCAGGAATGTTTTCCTTGCTGTTTATGTTGACAAGTGTTGTTTAGATCTCTTTGACTTTTAGCTGAGCAGGAGAGTGATCAGATCTCTGACTTGGTAAACTCAGTATGCTGCCGTGCATTTGGATTTAAAGGGAGAGATACAAACTCAGTTGGGAACCCACAGAGTCTGTTCCAAGGCTCAGTGAAGGTGAAGATTTTAAAATTTTAGCCAGCTTCTGTCATGATCAGTGAGGAAAAAAATTAAACCTACCCTCTTGTGTTAAGAGCAAGACTTCTGTAAATACTGTATTTTTAAATATATATTTTTTTTTTCTGGCTTTCATGGTTAAATACTGTAAGATATCCTTAAGGTACCTATAAAGGTTTTTGGATTTTGCATAGCTGCTGAAACAGTAAATAACGAAAATACCTGAGATAGCTGTTCTCTACACATAATAATACGTAAATAAAAAAATAACTGAAGTATGAAGGAAACTTCCATATATCAACATAGAGCTGCTTTGGTCACCACATCCGATTTCTGCAGGCAAAGCTCTGTCTTCTGACCCTTTGCACAGTTTCAAGTTTGTCTCGCGTCACCAGAGTAAAAGCGAGCTGCTTCCAGCTATCTGCTGCAAGAAGGCAGTGGGAAAAGCTCCAGCCTGGCTTTAAGAAAGTATGCTTGCAGATATGTCAGTTGTCAGCAACTTCCTTTCTTCTGATATCCTATCCTTCCTTTCTCAGTCCTAGAAAACTCTTTCCTGAATCTACAATAGTGTCTATTCTCTCTCAAGCAAATGCAAATGTTGCCAGAAGCCCTGGAAAGGAGATGATCCTGTTTGTTGTCCTGATGGGCTGTTGTGATAAATGAAAGGAGTTCCTCTGAAGTCACTGTGGCTTTGCTGATTTACATGTAAAATAATTTGCTGACTTATTTTCATAGACTATTTCTACATTGTGTCTGGAAATGAGAACGATTAATGTGTGTCTCATATTTCCTGCTCATACTTGCTGACTTGACCTCTCCTGGTCTAGTTATGCTACTCTTCTCCCTGCAAGATTAAGCCATTATAACAATTTCCCTTTCCTCTTAATTTTTCTGAGTTAAAATGATCACCCACAATAAGGGCACTTTTGTTAGGACTACAGAGTGTTTCATCACCAGTCTTTTCCCTTTCTTCCAGAAGCTACTGATGCACGTTGCATCTTATCCTGTTGTGTCCTACCCCTCTTGGCTTATGCCTGCTAAGATTTCACTTTGCATTACCATTGTGAAACAACAGAAACCATGCTTAATCTCAGTCACCAGTGTCACCCTCTTATATCTTTCAGAGTACCGAAACAAAGGGTGAAAATTTTTTGGTTGATGTTGCACTTCACTGAGTAACAAAGGGTCCATTGTTTACTCTGATGTTCATCTCCATGAAGTTCAGGTTCCACATAAGTATCTAGAGTGACTTCATTATTTTGTGGAAGGACCTTATAAGGCTTTCCTGAATATAGGAGTTCGTATTGCTTTGCATGTCTTGCCTATAATAAAGATAAAAATGCGGGGAGAAATCACTGATGGTCTACTCTGGAGTTACGGCATACTATGACTGCTGAGCACTTGGGTGTCCTTGGTCTGCTCCATGTGAGACAGAAGCCTTGCTGGCTCACATGGCCAAAGGGTGTTACTGTGTTTGAGCAGAGCATGCAGTGTGAATAATAGTGGGAAACTAGGAACAAAGAGCATTTGAACTTCTGATAAGCAGTTCAGCTATGTACCAAAATGTAAACATTTAGCAAAACTGTCTGGCGCACATGTTTCAAATTTCAAAAGATGAGTTACAATTTCTAAAAGCTTAAGGGCTTTGATGTTCTCCAGTTACTTCAAGTTGAGTTCCTAAATGAATCTGTGAGGAATGGATTCTCTCTTCTGAGGACTTAAGACATGTTTTGACATTTTTACTTTTGTCTCTACTGAAACCAAGTGTTGGGAAGTGTTAAAAAATAGAAACACGTGGACAGTATCTAGGTTAAGGTTTACCAAAAGTTCCAAAGTTCTTGGCTGAGGGCAGTTTCCATGCAAACAAAAGAAAATAAAATTTAAAAAGTGCTAACTGTCCAGGGTCACTGGTTCTTGTTCAAGTAAAACCAAATGTACTGCAATTTTGCTGAATAGGTTATACATGCTTCACGTTCTTCCTGTCCTATAAAGGACAGGAAGAAAGGTCTACCCAGTGTTAATGGGGAAAAAAAATAATAATCAAACACAAGAATACTTCATATTGGTTTTCTCCATGAGGAAGTACTTCAAGACTAAAACAAAACAACAATATCTGACTCTAGTGCTAAGCAAGTAGGAGTGACCGTATGTCCAGGAAAGCTGTGTAGAGGTGTAGGCAGCCTCTGCTCTGCCAGCACAAGGGATCTGCCATCTTTGATGGGGCAAACTCAGTAACTTTGGGCTGGGCTCCTTTCTCTGCCTGTCAACTCGGACCTCAAGGTAGAGCCCTGAGAAGCAAACTTTCAGTAGACTCTGCTAGTGCTGACCCTTCCCTTCAATGTATTTCCAAATGATAAGGGAAATCAGTTTGACTTTGTGCCTGGGAGTACTGATGGTTTCTCTGGATCTTGTGAGTTGAATAAATATGGAGAGAACTCTATATAGGGACAGTACTTTACTGCCCTTTTTTTTTTTTGGCAATAGCTGTGGCAGTGGAATTCAAGGGAAATCTATTGTTATCAATATGTTACATTAAAAGGCAGTAAAAAATACATTGTAACCATACATTTTATCACTGATCTGGAGACAACACAGTATCAGACACAAACTCAGAGCTGCAGACCAAATCTTCCATGCAGTTAAGCTGATAGATTGAGGTGTAAAAGATGTCTGAAACTTGCACCCCAGCTAAGATATGACTTTCCCTTTGGCAGAAACTATCATGATTCTTTTGTGCTAGAGATCCTCTGCTACAGTTACTTACTTGTACTAGTGTTTTTAATCACTAGAAAGTAAGTGACAAAAAATGTTCCACCTACCCCTCTGTAGTTTGGACATACTGTTTATTCTGTATGGGATGACTATGAGCGGTTCACACTTTCTGTGGAGTGGAGCCACAGAGGACTGTACAGAGAGTATTCCTCAGGACAGACCAGCAAAAATGCTCTCCTTTACTTGAAGAGGAAAAAAAAAAAAGTGCTTGAGGTCACTCAGTTATTCCCAACCAGTAAGAATAACTGGCAACATGTGGTAAAGTGAGAATTGTGGTTCAGGATGAAAATGGGTTTTAATTTGTACTGGTGCTGAAGTCTATGGAGAATCTGTCTTGAGTAAAGTAGGGAGTATCAAAAATTAAGTTCAGGCATTTAAAATGTTTATTATTTTTCTAAAGTTTTTGCAACACACTTGGAATTCTATGCAAGGGAAACTCAGAATAGCATAGAGCTGTACTGTTTGTTATGTACAATAAAAACCACCATATCTCTTTTCTAATTTAAATTGCTCTTTTGCTTGGGAAGTAAGTATTCACAAGCAGAACCCCTAATATTTAGTCAGTCTCAACTCATCAGCTCAGCAGCCGTGTCCTTTGACCGCAGCTCAGGCTTGCTTTGCAAGCCTGGCTGCAGAAGCAGATTCCAGAAAATTAGTTTAGCATGTCAGTCCAGCAAGGACCTCCAGACTGGGGCGGCAGGAATGAATGGAGGCACAGTTCTTGTGCAGACCACATGGATTCAAGACTGCCCTCTGATTTACACACACACGCTGAGCTCAAGGGAGCTGGTCAGGTGTACATGAAGGCAGAAACAGGCATGTTTGTGTTTGTTTTAAAAGCGGTACAGATCTGGACTATACAGTCAGATCTGTACTGGTCAGAGACATGCTTTATGTCCAACCAGTAGCTAACTTCTTACCTGAGGCAAGATTACAGAATATGTTGTTAGTTCAGAGAGCCTTTGTACTGTTGCCAAACAGGGAACAGGCTCATTGCTTATTCTCCAAATCAGAAATATATTGTAAAAAGCAACATAACACAGAATTAGGGTTCCATGGTTTAGACAGTCAGCAGAAGCAAAAGGAAAGATTTCTTCGGCATCGTTAGCCCTAAGTCAGGCTATTTCTATTACTGCTTTTCCAGCAAGACATGCAGCTTACTACCTGTGTTTGCTCTTGATGAAATTAGCAGTGACATTTTCATCTGATGGGAACCTTAAATGGAGCCTTAAAATAGGCTGGTATGAAGTGATGCCAGCTTGTGACTGTAAACCCCACCAGTGCATCTGGTTTAAATTTTTGCTTGAACTGACTGTAAAACCATTTCACAGTATGAGAGGTGTCTCTAGAGATGGTGTTTGTTCTTTATGGGTGGACAAAGAGGTTGTGACTTGATTTCCTTAGGTAGATAATTCTTGTAAGATCTGAACAACTCTGAGTCCAAAGTATGCATGCGGGTCTGTCTGGAAGCTGTGGAAACTATTTTTTTCCCCCCGTTCTTAAGCAGAGAGATAGAACTTGGAGGTATTAAAACACAATAAATATGGGTCCCCAGTAATGACAGCTGCAACTTGAGACCATCCCTACTCTTGTTTTTCCATCCAGAGAGCTGAGTCTGAGTCTGGCAAGAAGTTCCGTTTGAGCCTAGTGAAAGGCAGGCTGGCTGGAAGAATTAAAAACTGGCTGATCTTGTTCACACCCAAGGAAGGTCGTAACTGAACTTCAGGGCCTTCAGTGAATTGAATTGCACTTACATATGTTAACACAACTTGAGACACTGACAGTTCTTTTAAGCATTTCAGGTTTTTGCCAAGGAATATCTGGCCTTGCCACGAGTTATTTAACATCCTTCTGAGACACATGCTCTGTAAATTGGTTTAAGAAGCATAAGTCCACAGATTGTAGATCTCTCCCCAGTCACTGTAAACACTGGTTTTAAGTATGCAATCCTATAGACTTGCAGCCCTGTGTCTGCAACTGAAACAGTCTTGAAAGCTGGTCAAAGAAGAGCAATAGCAAATCTATACTTTTGGCAAACACAGCCAAAGGTTCCACTTCATTTATTTGCAGATCTTATTCCAGGCACTATGGGTTTGACAAACTCATAATTTAAGATTCCTGATTAATGGTCTAAGAAATACAGTTTGTTTCTTTTCTCTTCCTGTTCCATTTGCTTAATTTTCATTTGGAGCAGATATTTGTCTCCTGGGATGAAAAAAAAAAACAAACAAAAAACAACAAAACAAACAGCAGCCATCACTCTTCCAGGGATTTTTCTAAGATTGCACAGTAGCTCATGGACAGGGGCTGATGCTGCAAGACTCGAATGTGGGCAATGTAAATGTCTTCAGGAAGTCAGCAGGCATGTGTTGGGCTGCCTTCACAGAGCAGCCCGTGGTAGGAGAGAGGGAAGGACAGAGATAAGAAAGTGGCACTTCAACATTTTAAAGTCTCTGAAGACAAGATTCATTAAAAAATATCAAACCAAAATAGCTCTTTTGATTATCAGCCTGAGGAGACAGACCTTAGGATGAGTATTGGGGTAGAAGATATTACTATTAAGCATAGCTAGAGCAATCAGTTTAGGAGCAGTAGGTTTTTTCTGAGATTGATTTGATGAGTTACTGTTTCTTTGCTTTTCCTGTGCTTGGTGAAGCTCAGGCTGTCCTTTGGGCCTAATGAAAGTGTTTGTGAACGGTTTCTTTGTCTTGCCTCTCATTGAGAGAGTCAGAAGGAATTGCTGTGTGTAGTTAGAGCTCTTGTTAGCATCATGCTCTGACAGTCAACCTCTCATTTACAAGACTTTTAATGAAATTGGGATGATTTCCCGTGTGGATGGGAAAAGCCCTGATGTGGATTCTGACTTTCTATCAAATGTGAAGTTCCTATTCCAAAGCCTGGAGCTTCTCCCTGAAACAGCTATAACATTTTTTCATGTAGGACAAATATTTGTTTTGGTCCAGCATTGGTTTCCAAAAGACCAACAAACTTTTGGAAACAAACCCATTTTTTAAAAAAATTAAAAAATTTAAAAAAAAACAAAAACAAACAAAACAAAACAAAAACAACCAAAAACCAAACAAAAAAACCAAAACAAAAAAAAAAAAACAACAAACCAACAACCCCAATCAAAAAATCTTTTTCTCCCCCAAAATGTCATGAGGTGGCACGACACAAATGCATAGCATGGAAACTTCTACTCAAACAGTTAACACTAGGTGAAGTTATGAGCTACTGAAAGATGAGATGACCTGTAATGGAAAATGTTATATAGGACTAATGAGATGCAAAACTGCAAGTGGTACATGAACTGTAAAGCCATGGATGGCTTGTTTATCTTCTGTCTTTCAATCTAAGTTGTACAAGAAGCACTTGCCACCAAGGTTATTTTTCCATGAATTTCAAAATAAAATTCATAAGCTAGTTTTATATTGTGGTGTATTGTTTTTAAATTTGGGTTGGGGTTTTATTTTGGTGGTTTTTTTTTTTTTTTTATGTATACTTCCAAGTTGGACCTTCCAACTGTGATGTTGGGGAAATTATTCATATTCAGATTCTGCAAAATGATCTTTGTGGGATTTTAGTGGGATGTGTGGGGTTTTTTGGTTTTGTAAAATGTCATGTAAATGTCAGATCTGATTCCCTGAGTTTGCTCAATCACTGGGATTGCTTTTGAAGGATAGTTTCATCCTTTCTACCTCCAGGAAGATGATGACAGACAAACTTCATCTTTCTGGGCTACCAGTCTGCAGTTTCAAACTCTTTAGCTCTTGCCTGTGGATCCTGAGAAATAGAGGGGATGGAAAAAGAAGCAATCTTAGAGCTTAGGGTCCCCTTGCGTACTTTCTGCCTGCCTCTCAGTAGCTTCCCATACCACAGGACAATATATCTAGGCAGAGGGTGGCAGAGAAGCTGCTGTTAGAGAGGGAGAGGAGGTCCCGAGGTAGAATGGATGGGCTAAGTATTTTATTTGCTAGGGAATCCAAACAGGCTTTCAGCTGCCCTGCTTCTCTGCTCTTCACCACAAAAGATGACATAATTTCTCTGTGAAGTGCCACAGTGGCCATTTCTTCAGTATGGTTCCTTCTGGGAATTTTTAGACTTTGTTTGAAGACTCATAAAGGTTCCATTACTCTTCTAATTAGGAAATAAAGAAGGCTTGTTATTTTGTAAGGGCCAAAGACTTAAACCTTTTAAGTAATTATTTCCATGGTGCAATACTACCCATAATTGTGAAATGAAAATTGAAGCCAAAGAGATTAAGATCCAAACAATTGGTTTGACATGAAAAAGAAGGGAAAAAACCCCACAAGATTTATGATTGCCCCTTTTGTAGTAGTTCTTGCCAGAATGCAAAAACTCCCAAACATCTGGAAGGATTAGGAAGAGTGAATGAAAGAATTTAGACACACATGAAGGGTTACAACAACAAGCAAAAGATTATTCATTAGAACTGGATATGCAAAATCCCCTGTACGTATGAACTGGGAAGGAGAGGAGTAAGAAAACAATGACCTAATTTTGCCAAAATCTTCAAACTGCATATAGAACATGGACATAGCTTAATAAATTAATTATATGTATATATGTAATTGACAGTCTAATTCAGGTACTAGCCTTCCCAGTTTACTATGTGATAAAGAAGAATCTGGGGGTGAAAGGCCAGCCACTTTGCAGTGCCTTAAGAGAACATGGTGCAGCCATGCAAAAACTGCTTCCTACCAAATTCTGTAGCTCTTTAATTGTGGAAAGACTTTGGCTCTTTTCCTTGGGTTCAGCTCATCCCCCAAGGTCAGTAGAGCTTAAAATCCCATTGTGAGTTTGGCATCCCTATTAGGATGCGTGGTCTCTGCTAGATGACTGTACATCTCAGCAGTGTATGTTCAGTACAGTGAAGGTAGTTGGTCTGGTAGTTGATTCTTCTGTGAAGTGGATAGGTGTGAAAGAGCTAGCAATGTTGTTAGCATTAAGCAAAAGAAATAACCTGCTATTTTTTTTCCCCCTGTTTAAAACTAGACTTGCTGACCCTAGAGGATGACTCTTTGTAAGGACTGAATGATGCCCCAGAGAAATTTAAATTCCTGAAGTCCTACTCTGGTAACTCCAGTCCCTCCCACGCACTGTGGGGGATCCTGTTGAGACCTGTAATCAACATAAACAGATCTGGATGTGACAGAGAAAGAGGCAGAGCGGTGAGGATGGAAAAGAACATAATTGAAGGTGCTTAGAAAGCTGGCCTTTGCCTGGGTAGGATGCAACTTTTCCTAAAAGCTAAATGAGGTTTTGGTGTGGCTAATGTCTGGGTGGGAAACCACCTGAAACGTCCTATAAATCGCAGATGCTCATCACAGTGAGTTTCAAAATTAGAGACAGCTTGAAAATCTGCATTTGCTGTTGATTTTACAGGAGGAGGAAGATTATGTTGTTTGTAGGGAATTAGACCCTGTTGTCATCAGCTGTCATCTTCGTGCGCATGTTTTATAAGGAAGGGGTTAAAGCTGAAAGTAATCGCAGGAGACTCCATGCACGGTGGGTAGGAGAAGACAAAAGTCCAGCTTTCCCTTCACTTAGGAATATCCCACACCTTTAGAAGAAGGAATATAAATGTCTTAAAACAACAGGGAAAGAGTTCAGCCAGTTCCTCAGTTATAAAATCCTTCATCACTCCCTACTGTCCCACTTGATTTACGCTGCTTAAGGTGGGCCAGCCACACTTGAGAGCTATGATAGCCAAATACATAACAGTAAAAAGCTAAAAAAGTCATAAAAGTTTTACACAGAGGATGTAACCAGCATAAACAGCTCACAACATGTGTCTAACTCCCAGAATAGGTGTCTGGGGCTGAGCAATCAGCATCTGTGGAGCAAGAAAATAACCATTGTTTTGAAAAAATGAATCATATGCTACAATACCACAATCTAAATGCGTAATAGTTCTGACCCTGGTGCCCTCCTCTGGTTATGTACTAGGGTCTAGCAGCACAAAACAATTTTGCACCAAAATTCTGGAGTTTCCACTTTTGAAAAATGTGTTGTTTGGAGGAGTCAAACTGGGTTGCTAGGGTACCAGGATGGGAGAGACTGGTTCAAGTCTCTGCTCCCCTCCCTCAGGTTCTGGGTTTTTTTTCTTCCCAGGTTTTTACAAGCTAACTACAGCGGGGACTGGACTCTGCTTGTCTATGCTGCAGGTCAGGTTTAGAGGTTTACTTCTGCTGTAGCACCAAGGAAACCCAACAATGTTAAATGGATATAAAAATTTAAGCTTCACTGAGCGAAGTGGTAATTCACATGGGAATTGCCATTTTGTACATATTCCCACTGAAAAGTGCTGTGCTGGCAACCCTTCACCCCTTCCCTTGAACACCCCTTGCTGTAGACAAACTTACTGTTAGTGTGTTTGGGGAGCACAAAAGCCTTTATGGAGGAATTAAATCTACTCTCCAATGTTACCTCTTTACTTGGCTGAGCAAAGCCTGCTGGCTGTAGGATCTGCTGCTATCTAAGCAGAAAAATCTCACTGGGCAGAGCTGGCTTGTGAGCAAGTGGGCTTTGGTTAGGCATGAGGTCTGAAGTACCTGACACCTCATTCAAGACTGCAGTGCTTTCTGTGTGTCTTCATTTACAGCTCTCTATATAGAATATTCTTGGGCTGCAAGGATCTCTCAGGTGTTTGTTGTGTTGGGAGGAAGCCTGCAATGCAGAAGCAGCAGTGCTGCGCGCTTCCAAAGCATTTAGGTGAAGACTTTGCACCTTTGTGAAAAGAGGGACATGGTAGCTTAGTAGTGATGACAGCAGAAATAAAATACCGCATTTTTATGTACTTAAACAAGTAGAGCTTCAGTGTATTAAAAAGGAAAGGGTTTGGAAATTGCCTGACTCGATTGATTTATTGTTATTGTATGTGAGTTCCGAGGCTATATTTTTGTAAACGCTTTCTTGTATCCACTGGAGACACTGTACGACACTACGCTACACAGATGGCTAATTCTCAGTAATTATCTGTGGTCTTACTGGACCTCTTCTGTCAAATGGGGTACACGTCCAGCTGCTATGTTGAGCTTCAGCAGGTTATTGACCTCTAAGTTTGTTGATCCTTGGTGGTGTTCAGATTTCTTGGGTCATGTATATATGTGGCCTTTCAGCAAGTTTCTGGGGTTCAGGATCCATCTTCAGTTGCCTTTAGGGGAGCTATGTCTCTGACATCTAATTTCTTCCAATTTTGCAGAAATCCACCTCTCTTTGTGCCATATCAAGACCTCTGCTCTCTTGTTCTTTTTGGACCATTGTTTTGTTCTGTGGGGACTTCATGATGAATAGTTAAATCGTATTTTGCAACGGCACTTTCAAACCACATGTATGCTGTGCTCCTGGGCACAGTTCACAGCAGATGCACAACTACAGAATAAAAGAAATACAACTTTGCAAATCTGGGTTTGTTTTATTCCTACCACTTGATAGGTCACTCCAGAGAGTGTAGCCACCTCCTTTCTCTTCCTTCTCTATGCTTATTTCTGTTAATTTCTGTTCTTTCCTGTAATGGTTTCTCTTTTAACAGCCATTATTAAACCTTTTCTTTTCTATTGCCTTCCCTGGGAACTGATCATGCTTGGCCAGCTCTGACCTGCAGCTCTTCGTTGGAACTTTGTCGCTCCTGAGTCAAGGGCTGCAGGCCAGCAGATTCTTTGGGGCTGAGACAGAAGAACAACAGCTCTTGACAACTGCTGTTGCTCTGTAAAGAATTAATGACTGGGCCATCTGCACCCGTCATCTACCTTTCCACAAATCCCAGGACTCTGATTAAATCCTGTGCCCATGCAGCACACATCATGACAGTAATATAAAGGACAGGATATCATTTAATATCAGTACCCTAGATGTCTTCTGCAGCCTTAGCAGGTGCTAAGGTTTTCTAAATGTCTTTTTCCATCTGTGCACCCTCAGCCATATTATATGCAAACTTAATATCCCTGATTGCCATACAAGCTAAACAAAGATTAGGAATGATTTATGTTGGTGGGAACCTTGATGTTCCAGTTTCCATAGAGAGTGGTTGTTTGGGAATATTTACAGGCTATAAAGCCAGGGAAGGTAGCAAAGGAGGATGAATGAAAACTCAGTTTAGAGAACATATCTGGAATGCAACAGTTTGGGCAAGTTTGGTTTTTTTTTTCCAGGAAAAGAATGAAAAAGGGAAGCAGCTGTAATGCTGTTCACTAGAAAGTGACATTGTGCATAAATTATCAGCACAATTTAGAAATAATCAGGAATGCACAAATCTGTGCGTCAGAACAGATAGCTACAGCTAAGGCATTGCTTATGGTATGTGGTCATGTGCCAATGCTGTTACACTGAGTCAAAATGCTATCATTTTTTGAGGCCATGTTCCAGGCCTTCCAGCCCTGTATCTACATAAGAGTAGGTGCCCAGAGTCTGGATCTGAGCCTCCAGCAGTGTGGCAGAAAAGAATGCTCGTAAAGGTATGTGAGTTTAAACAGGGAGGAGGCACCGAAGATGGTTGAAACACTTGGAGATCATTTAGTGACTGAACTATACACATACTTGTACTAATTCAAATTATGTACTTTCTACATTTGCACATTCCTGCATCTGATATTTATGTCTTGCAGCAAAAACAGAAAAAAGAAGCTGAGAGAGATCCTGTGAGGTTGGGATTGTTCAGGACTTTTCCGAGCCTTTTCTGTATACTTCACATAAATTTGCTTAAAGAAATTGTGAGAAAACCTGATTTTTGGTAAAAAGAAAAAGAATGCAAAGAATTCTGGAAAGCAAACATTTAAAAACTGTCTGACTATTAAAAAATGAAAAAGATTCTATGTGAGTAAAGCCTCTCTGATGGCATTGCCTTGAAACTGAGGGAAGCGCAGCCATCTGGGTTATTTTTGTTTTGTTTCTCTGTTTTCACCAGTCTCTCATGTGATGTATCCTGGAAGCTGCCAAATCCTCTCAAATCTTGGGTGGCCTGGGCCTGAAACAATAAGCCATCCAATTTCCCATACTGTTGCAGTATGTAGCCACCAATATATTCTTTTATTTCCCCTGCTTAAATTTGGACAGAGAGATTATAAAAAAATGTTTTCTTCCTTGGAGAAAATGATTCAAAATGTCTCTTGTTAATCCTTCTGGGCATGTGAAGTCCATATTCATAAACCAGAACTTATACTGTACGATTTTTATAATCAAGCGCAATCTGAAAGATAAATTGAAAAAGAAATGGAGAAATCAGTCAATGTACCAAAAAGTTCAAGTTAAACACTTTTTTGGAGATATCTCTGTGCTGCTTCACACATCCTTGGTGGTTTCAAAAAGAAATTGTGGTAGTAAGCAATGAATGAATAATATTACTGCATGAGGTGAAAGTTCTTTCATTACAGTCTTTTTTTTTAACATATTCCCTGAATTTTATTGGAATGTATTTTACAAGAATTGATTTTTCTCTCTTCTTGATTAAATGCTATTGAAGTTTTGAAAGCAGTTGAAACATGTTGTTCTAGCATTAACCTGTTTCTGACATTTTTACTTTAATCCGCGCTGAATTTTTTATTAGAAAGGATGCCTTTGACATTGTCAGGATAAGGTACATCTGCAACTTCATTTAATTGGAATTTTTTTGTTCTTTCCAATTAACTAATGAACTCAAAGATAATCCCAAAATGTTGAAACATTGAAACAGACTTTTGGGACTTGAACCAGCCCATAGAAGTGTTTGAGTGTGATTGTGCCCAGTGATAACATTGTGCAAATATTATTTAACACTCAGTGTGCCTCTGCTGCAGGTAGGGCATGAAATAGTTCACATCCACTGTAAGAGAGAGTATGGCTCCTTTGCTTTTACTCAGGTTTCACTTGCTGGTATTTCATGATAGCTCTTCATGGCTTCAGAGGGATGTGGAGCACAAGGAATGCCTGCGGGATTCTGCAGCTGAGCGCGTTGTGAACTGAGGAGTGAGCCCTGCTTATGCGGATGGAGGAGAATGAGCAAATCCTCTTGCTGTGATTCTATGAGTTCTTGACAAATGCTGGGAGCAGAGTGACAATATGTTGCAGCTTAATTATTTTATGTTTAGGTTCGGGGTCTGTCAAAGCTGGGTCTGGTATCTCCCCAAAAGCTGGTGAGCTTATCTGTGATCTGGTCATAAATGGGAAGTGTCACCAATCAGACACTGCAGGGACTTGGACAACTGTTTCTTTTATATTTTTGCTGCAAGCATCTGTGTAAGGAAACCTTTTGTGATTCTGAGGAAACATTCAATTGCATGCAACTGCTCAGAAGCCAAGCTAAACAAGCCAAATGTCAGGGTGGTGTTTTGGTGGTTGTTTTATTTTTCTTTTTTGGTCTGCTTCCCCA
This sequence comes from Pedionomus torquatus, assembly GCA_013398155.1. Classification (NCBI taxonomy): domain Eukaryota; kingdom Metazoa; phylum Chordata; class Aves; order Charadriiformes; family Pedionomidae; genus Pedionomus; species Pedionomus torquatus. The sequence continues at coordinate 833,028 of VZRU01013592.1, read as the reverse complement.
CACCCCACCCAAGTCAAACATGGAGTCTTTGAGACTTGCTTTGAACACTAAAAGATGGCAACCAAGTGCAGGAACCTGTTGGTGACATATGATCAATTTAAAGTCTGTTTAAAAAGTAAGGCCCCTTAGAAAAACTTATCAACTATGACTATTGTGATGGTGTTTGTTTTCCGGGGAGGGGGCAGTTGGTGTTTTTTTTTTGTTGTTTCTGTTTTTTTCTGTTATGGTGTTATAGTGTGCTAAGTTCTGGAAAAAGTCAAACTCATGATATTTCTTCCAATAAATCCAAGCAGTTAGGAATATTAGTTAGGAATTCCTGCGTGCATTCTGACCCTCAAGAAGCATCTCTGACTCAAGGCGTATGGATGTTTATCTTGTTGGCTATAATATCACATGTGATAGATGCTGCCAGGGACATCCCTTTCCTTTGCCCAAAAACATTTAACAGTGATGAAAAGACTTTTGCAAAGGCAGGCATAATTCTTGCCATGTTGGTTTTTTAAAAAAGTTCATTGATTATTTTTTGTTTATGGAAGTTGTCTTTGTGGCTGAAAATAATAAAGATATTAACCATAAGCCACTGGTGACTTGTTTACATCATCAGTATCTAAACTTGCAGCATTGGGAATTGCTCATAACAACTTGTGAGACTATTAGAAATGAGAAGAATGTGGTAATGAGGCTGCCCCACTAAAGGATAGCAAATGATAATCTCGAGAGTTTATTGGAAGAAAAAGATATTTTCTTCATAGGAAAACATAATGAATGCTTGGCCAAATGTTCCTAAAGATGTGTCTTTTTAGTTTCATATAAAAAAGTCCAGCTTTTCAAAGACTGTTCCTTTATGTATTTTTTTTTTTTTTTTTTTTTTTAAGCTTTGTATCCTGAGACCCCTATTTTATCACGCCATCTGTGAGATCTACTTTGAAAGAGATACTGTGAAAGTGTATCGTACAGGTATCCCCACGCTAATTTTTTTTGAGTGTACCATAGACAGGGAATACAGTGCTGCAGGGCATGCATGGTGGCAAAGAACCTGCTTTACAGGCGTGGAAATTTGTGATAGCTAGGTTCCCACTAATGTTGCTAAAGAAGATAAGCAGTCCTTCCTTACAGCCATTATTCATTTTATCTGGAAGCAATTCTTGTGCCCACTGTTACCACTGCAAAAAGATATGGGAACACTGTGGTCTTCTGTGGCATTATATGGCTTGGCTGAAGAAGTGGCATCTGAGGAGATACCATGACTTACAAAAGGAAAATTCCAGAAACTCAGGAGGAATATTATACTAGTATTTCATTTCCATTCCTCCTCCCTATTGGAGGGAGATGACTACGAAAACTCAAAAAAAGGACTTCAATACAAATTTGAGGGGCTGAATGGGGAAAAGATGGAATTATTCCCCAGCATGGCTAATCTATATCTGTGTACTTCATACAACTGGCACTTGGTGCTCAATTGCTGTGAATTATTCTTGAAGGAACAAGAGAAAAAAATTACTTTTTGTGATTTTCAACTGCCTTAAAGGATAGGAAAAAAGATAGGATATTTGCACTATGTTCAAATATCAATATGCTGAAGTTACATTAAGCTTCAGGAGTTCAGAGCTTGCTACAGCAGGTGAACATTGGTCATTCTAGAAAGGGAAGGGACAAAGAGAAATTGGAGCCACTCAGGAGATTAGATATTTTAATAAGTATTTGGTGAATGCTGATCACGACAGAGCCAGAAGGTCACAAAGTAATTTTTTCAGGTAAGCGTGACCCCTTCTCAGAGAATTAAACCTAGCTCTTTCAATTTCACCTTTTGACCACAGTAGATTTGATATAATGTGTTTAATGCAGAAAGCTACATTCTACATCAACCTCAGTTTTGCCATGAACTGTGGCAAGCTGGCTTGCATAGCAAAGCACAAGGATTTAATCTCTTGGAAACAAAGTAATTTTGAAGTGCAGGGGAACTGGATGCTGGAACTGTGAGAAACATATGAGCTGTTACTCCTCTTTCCTGTATACTTCTGTAGTTACCTCATTGTGTGTTACTCCTGCGATACAGCTTAGATAGACAAACAGCATAGCTGCAGTTCAAAGCTCCAGCTGCCCCTGATAGTTTCCCCTGGAGAAATTCTGTCACGCTGCTTTGTCAGTATGGATGATTGAGACATAGTGGGAATATTGCAGGATAAGAAATGTGAAAAGAAGCATAATTTCAGAACACATAATACAGAGGCTTCTGTACTAGTCCTATTTTTAAGAAAGTGATTTTTTAAAAATTATTTTTATTTTAAATGAAGCTGCTGCAGGAAATTGCCTGTCATAGAACATTACCCAGAGCTTTAAGAGGAAACTGGGTGTGTCTAGATTAGGAGAGGAGCAAATATCATCCTGGATAGTTAGCTAAAAAGCCACTATCCCTCTCTTTCCGCATGAGAGGGGGCAGGGAAAGACAGTCCAGTATGGCACTGAATGCTGTGTCTTTCAGAGAAACTCATGCTGGAGTTCACACTTTCTGAGAATTGTTGCTGTGGGGTCCTGCCTGTGCATGATTGTAGTGTACCTGGCAATCCCACCGGCTCAAATCTCTCCCATAACCTGCCACTGTGCTGTAAGCAAAGGGACCACTTCATGGGAACTTGAAGCCCAAGATTATTAGGAATAGTCATCATTTCAGTGATACCTCTCTCAGGTTTGGGCAATATGATTCATTCCAAAGCTATGAGTGAAGCTACATGCTGGTAGCCTCATGTGACCTGCCTCCCACAACTGGTCTTTCAGTGGGACATCCCCCCTCTTGATAGGGGTTGGACCAAGATGGAGATAACAGTATGGCAGTATGCTGCTAAATGAATGTTATTGACCCAATCCACTCCTATACATGCTTTTTAAAATTGATTCATTGCATTACATAATCTAATTGCTAATGTTCCTTCCTTTGCTTCCTTTTCTCTTCTAACTCTTCCATTTGTTTTGAGGGCAGGTATTGCTGTTACCCTTCACTCCACTGGATAAACCCAAGTGCAGGGAGAGGTTTTGGCTTAGAAAAATACCTGGAACTGCTGTTGAGGCGCTCTCTGCTGTGCATGCTCGTCTTTCCTATGGATTCCTCATCAGTTCTGATCACAGAAATTTGCATTCTCCAGGGAAATAGCAAAGGTTTGTTCTGTTTGGAGGGATTTCATGGCTAGAAGACTGAGGGAGGGATGTTCTCTGACTGATGTGTAGCTTGTTCCACAGAAGTGCCATGTGACTTTGGTACACTCTGCTCTAGTGGGCTTCCAACTATGGCATTGCACAGGCTGACAGGGTGTGATGCAGGGCACTAGAGATCTCATTTTCAATGACTTTGTTCACTAGTGCTCGTAGCATGTGCACAGCATGTGTGTGCTCAGAGTGTGGAATGAAGCTGGAATCTGTTAATTTGTTCTCAGCTGGGACAGTGCAGCTCTGCCCTCTGTATGTAATAGCAATAGGAATGCAAAAGCAGAGGCTGGATGTTCTTGTCTCCTTTTTTTCACTGTCTTGTTCCTCTTGGTGCTGTCATGTCTGCTGAGGTATCTGATGAGCCTTGCTTTCCTCTTTTGCCCTCCAGAAAGACTGGAGAACTACCTGTTTTCTCTATGCCCCCTCAAGTGTCACAGCTTCTTCCTGCCTAAGACCATCCTTTCTCACCCTCTTTCAGCTCTCCAACTTGCCCTTCTCCCTGGCTATGAGCAAAGCTACATGCTGGTAGCCTCATGAACTGCCCAGCACAGCTGGCCTTTCAGTGGGAGGTTTCCCCTTTTGACTAGGATTGCACCAACATAGAGAATTTCTGGATTCCTTTCTTGGCTCTGCCAGACACTGCCTGCATAATGTTCTGCAAGTCACTTAGAGCTAGGTCTACGTTGGACTTGAAGTCTTAAATGACAGGGGAATTATTAGATATGTAAATATGAGCTGACTGCCTGAATACCTCTGTGGATCTAAGGTGGATCTACATGGATCTCTTCAGTACCTTGTTTCCTGTCTTTAAAAAGGGAGCAATATTCCTTGTGTTCTATCATTTTGGTTTTTACCTGTTTGGAACTGAAGTCCATTACCATACAGAAACAGAGATATGATCCTCTCTATAGGCATGCAGTGTGGCTTGAACTGGTTAGAACTTCATGGGTCTGAAGAAGATAGTATATATATGGCAATAGCATTAATAGGTTGTAAAGTGGTGATTGTATTCAAGTTCTTCCCCTTATGCACGTGTTGTAGGGATAATATGGGGATAGTCATGGTTTCACTGCTTGAAGCAAATACCAGCAGAATATTCTTACCAGCAGCCTACCAACTAATCTCTACTTGATTTTTATTGAGCATGTACAGTCTTCAGTAGCCTGAGGTGTCTTTCTCTCTCTCTGGCTTGCAACCCTAACGTGGCTTTGGCTGGGAGATAGTTAATTTTCTTACTAGCAATTGGTATAGTGCAATGTTTTGGGTTTCGGATGAGAACAACATTGATAACACTACTGTTTTTAGTTGTTGGTGAGAAGTCAAGCCCTTTTTTGCTCCTCACACAGCCCTGCTAGCGAGTAGGCTAGGAGTGCACAAAAAGTTGGGAGAGAATACAGCTGAGATAGCTGACCCCAGCTGATCAAGGGGATATTTCATGTCATATTATGTTGTACTCAGTACATAAAGCTGGAGGAAGGAGAGGATGTTTGGAGTTTTGGTGTTTTCTCTTTCCAAGTAACCATTGTGAATGATGAAGCCCTCCTTCCCTGGAGATGGCTGAACACCAGCCTGTCAATGGGTAGTAATGAATTAATTCCTTGTTTTGCTGTGCTTGTGTGCCTGGCTTTTGCTTTACTTACTAAACTGTCTTTATGTGAGCCCACAAGTTTTCCTTACTTTTCTGATTCTTCTTTGCATCCCACTTGGGGAGAAAGGGAGAAGTGAATGAGTGGCTGCATAGTCCTAGTAGCTGGCTGGGGTTAAACCACAACACATCCCTAGGGACATGACCATGGAGAATCAGCTGTGAATGTTCAATTCTGTTACAGCAGCCAGAGCTGAACCAGGAGACCTAAGTGAAGATCAAAAGCATTAAATTATTGTTTGCAAATATGGGTATGTGTGGGACATAAATGGATTTTGCCCGCTAAAGCTGTGTTTTTCATTTGAGCCCTAGTTAATGACCGAGACTTAAACTTTGCTCATTGCCTGAGCTAAACTGCTGAAGCTGAATAGTTTATTAGCATCAGAGCACAAAGGGCCCTGGTTCTCACATTGCTGTAACAATAGGATACGCTGGAGAATATTGATTTGATTAGGCTGACACTTAGTTTACCCTAGTCTAAGTGAGAGGAGAATCAAGGCCAAGGAATATGCCTCACCCTCAAAATGCCTGTAACAGCAGCTGTGCAATTTGTGACTCAGTTGCAAAAGTAAATGATGGCACTATCTTTTCTGCCTGGAAAACAATACTCAAAATAAAGCCAGATTTACCAAGAAGGAGTGTGTACAGTGCAATTGTTTTGAGCAAATGCACTGATTTTTCTCAAACCAAGACAAATTGAGAGTGTGTGCAAATTTTCTCAGCACTGCTAATTTCATTGCACATGGTTTTTCATTGCACATGGTTTTTCATTGCTGGCAGTGGAAAACAAGGGTGTTTGGAAAAAAATACAAATTTGCTGTTCATAGTTGTACATGTGCACTTTGAGAGAAGTGAGCATGCCCTTCAGGAAAAGCAGTGTCCCTGAGAGCAGAATTCCACTACCCTATGTTAGCCTGCAGAAAAATTGTTTAAAAGTCCTGCTTTTCAAACCAATCAATAAGCTCTTTGAGCTTCCTCTCCTCTCCATTTTTTAAATTTTTTTTTCTATTAAGAGTAAAGGTGCTGTGAAGTCTCTGTTCTTTGGGGGGCACTGTGTACTTGTAGCTAGGCTTAGTTTTGTACTGAAAAAGTGCAGGTATTACATTTTCTTTTGAATATGGGCCACAATGTTGTTTGCTTTGTTTTTAGTGTCCATGATTTGATTTTAGTGTCTGTAATTAATTCTTTCTTGTTGTGGGTAAAGTGTGTCTTTCCAGCAGACTTTGTGATCCTTCTTTTGTTTTCATTATTTATTTATTTATTTTAGTATATAAATGTTTTTTGCATATATTTAGCTGGCTAAACCAGGAGAAATAAAATACCACATCTGCAGAAAGAGGCACACAACACCAAAAAGAATGGCAAGGATACATAATTATATGTCTACTTTTTTGTTTCTTTAATCCAAGGTGAGGGAGTGTTCTTCCTGGAAACTGTAACCTGATATCTACTTTCAGCGTGCTAGTAAGTCTATCTTCCCATTCCTAGGGGGAATCTTCTCTTTCCCAGTACCTTTACAGAAGCCAAAACTGGTACTGGCTTCTGCCCTGCGTTCCTTGCTTGGTTATCATGATTTAGCCTGGTGCATGACAGGCTTCCTGACTCCTGATTTTAGTAGTCAAAAGACTCTTAATATCTTTCAAGAGGGAAAGAGAACACAGTCTGTGGCACTTTGAGTGGGAGGCTTGTTGCCTTGATTTTCCTATTTGTCAGTACAGCTTTTCTGGTTGTGCTAAACATTCATGATGTGAATAGCCCTTTGGAGTGATCTGCATCTTCCACTGGGTATACACGAGTCCCAGGGACTGTGTTCTAGTCCTTGCTAGTGTGTCTAAGCAGCACTTGCTTTTTATTTCCAGCTGTCCAACATTGTAGCACATTTGAAGAGAAGTTTTTATTCCTCTGCTTTCTTTTGTGGTAGCTTTTACACCCTCTTTGAGTTCACTGGTGGTTTTGAAGTCCTATGGATTGTGCTGTTCCAGGCAAAAAGATATTGCCTGAAGCAGCATGTGTAAAATTTTCCTAAAAAGTTACCTCTGCATGACTAACATAGAAGAAGCTTGCCTGTGCCCAGGAGGTAATCATAAGGATGACCAAATCTGCTCATGGTGTGTGGGCTTCTCCCTCATGCACTCCAAAGTAATTCCCAAGACAGACCTGCCGGCTGGGTGGCTTGCTCACAAATCTAAGTTTACTCACCTTCATGTCAAACGTGTACAGCTGTGACCACTGCCATCTGGGCTGTATCCTCTGTATATAAGATTAGGCTAATTTCAGATGAGATGTGGAAATGGCGTAGCCATGGCATCATTTAGAAATCATCTGCTGAGGCGGGGGCAACCCACACTGTGCTCTCTTTATGTTATGGGGAGGGTATGAGAAAATGTGCAGAACCAAACCATGCTTTCCACTCTGGCCTGGAGCAAGAGAAGGGGGTGTGAGCTAGCCCAGAGCACACAGCACATTTCCTGCCTGCTGCTTTCTTGTACCAAGATAGGAAAAAAGCAAAGACTACTAGAGATGAAGCCCCTACCTACTGTGCATCTGACCAGGGTACAGGGGGCTGAAAGCATAAGTGTAAGATGGTGCTCCTCTACAACTCCTCTTTACAACTACCTGAAACGAGGCTGTAGAGAGGCAGGGGTTGGTCTCTTCTCCCAAGTTACAAATGATAGGACAAGGGGTAATGGCTTCAAGTTGCACCAGGGGNTTTTTTTTTTTTTTTTTTTTCATTGGTTGGACTAGATGATCTTAAGAGGTCCCTTCCAACCTAGGTGATTCTGTGATTCCTCATGCTGACTATTCTCTGGGTATACTTGTTATCTGATCCAGTCCTTAGGGCAGTTGTGTCCTTTGCGGGCCAACTGGAAGCTTAGTCGTCCTTTCTTTCTGTTCATGCAAGTGACACAGGTGTTCCCTACCCTGGTATATACAACAGGACTTGCTGCAAGATCTTGTTAGCCTGGACATCTTGTGTAATCTCAGAACAGTTCCTCGCATTTTTGATCATGACATTTCACTTAGGGAGCACTTACATTACACTGAGTGCTTATGAGACAAGAATGATGCAGTTGTGCCTGAAATTTCAGGGGTGCTTGAAGATATTCAACACTGTTGAATGCTCCCATGTACAATGAGGAGCAGGAGAGGTTTGTTTAATGTTGCCAGGGGAGGGAGTCCCACCTCTCTTTTCAAGGCTTAGTCTTTTGATACCTCTTCCAGCTTCTTAGAGGGTTTACAGGGTAAGACCAAGGTTCTGCCCCTGCTTTATGCCACCAGGTGACCCTTCAGGGATGTGTTTTGTCATTGGAAGTGTTAAAACTCCCTTCCCTCACTGTCCTGCTCAGATGTAAAGAATGACAGACTTCTATTTAGAACAAAAAGTTGCACTATGTATCTGTGAAGAGTGCTGTGAAGAGAACCCAAACATGACAGATAGAAGTGCTACCAGTTGGATCCCAAGGTGTTTGCTAGAGTGAGAGCAATGTTCAGCTTTGACTGTTGTTTCCAGGACTCAATGGATGCTGATCCTTGCTGCTGACAGGATTAAAACCTTTTGTATCTGTGACCCATGCCAGCACTCCAGCACATCACACTTTTGTTACTGGTACCAGGATTGGATATAAAGACTGCTTTCTTGCCAGCAGGGCTGAGTGACGTACCATCATTACCCTGGTGCAGGAGGAAGTCTGCCTCTTTGTGTAAATTTGTGTGATAGGGAATAAGCTTGGTTACTCCTAGCACAGACCTTGCTACTGTGGTTCTTCTAAGCAGCATCCCATACTAGTTACAGTTTGGGAGCTCCTTTCTAAAGACTTCTTTATTTCTGTGAGCTATAGGTCAGGTTTGCCCACTTTTAGCTGCACAGACCACCAAAACCTTAGATACTGGGGGTGTGAGGCAATGGCCAAACCGGTTGGGTACAGATAGGAAGAATGACCTTCCCCATGACGTACTTGATAATCTACACGAATCTTGCTGTATTGCAGGAATGTGCAGGGGTGGGAAACATATTTCCTCTTTGCTTCTGAAATGGCAGCTCAAGACATTGCAGCGACAGTGGTGGGAGGCTCAGTGCTACTCAGTAATGGCCACGTGTGCCATGTCAAATAAAGAGAAGAAAAATAATTTCAGGAAGCTCAGTAATAAAAATCGACTTCATTTTGAAAAGCAAAAGATTATTCTTCCCCAAATACCCAGAAGACTCTTTTCTAGGCAGGGAGCATAGCTTTGCCATTGCAGCTGCTTTGGGAAGAAGGCACTTGGAGGACTGGAACAGTAATAATCCGAGTGGCCCCTTTGGTCACCACTGCCTGCTGAGTCTTGAGGGCTTTGTGGTGCCAAAATGCAAGTTCTTTAGAGTGTCTGTGCACAGCAACCAGAACTGCCTCCCAGGGGATGATTTATAGTGTATTTTCTCGACCACAGACTTACCTCAGCTTTAGATTGTAAATTTTGTAGGAAAAATTGATAAATCTGTGAGAGCCACGGTCTCGACAGAGATTTCCAGGTACTTCTAACATGAGTCTTCTGAGGGAGTGACTGCGGGCTTAGGTCTCCAAGAATGCACTAACAGCCCAGCACGTAGAAGCGCTTTGGCTCTTATCGTAAGCAGTCCCACCCTTGCCCTGAGTTATCAAGCTCAAGAGCTTAGCAATGAGCACTTGCAGGGCCCTTACTTACTATGATAAGGTATCAATATTAAAATTGAGCTTGGTTTTGGGGTTTATTTTCTGCATATACTATTTTTTCTATGTCTTATGTGTGCAATCATATATCAGGACTTGGGTATTCCACCCTCCAAAAGATTTTTAGCTCTGTGCTACAACACAAAGAGTCTCTGATTGTTAAAGCAAAGGGGACAGGAAGATGTGGCTAGATTGGCAACCCTGGTGATAAGGGCAAGGGCTACCATGATAGTTCCCTAAATTCCTACAATTGTGGATTTAAGCATATTATAACTATGTATTTACAGCAGGCATGCACAAGTGGCTTCCAGTCATAGGATACAAAGGGGCACCCGCTAGAATGTAACTCTGTGTTCTTCATAACCCAGGTTTCCAGATCTCCACTATAGTATCTGTGCCAGTTTGTTGGCTTTGAAGTTTCAAGATGTGGAATTCAAAAGTTTCTGTAAGTGAAATTCAGGTCAGCCAGAAGGATGCAAACTTTACTTTTCATGATGTCATTTCCCCAAAGCCAAATCGGTCTTTTTGAAGAATTTTAATGGAAAAGTGACTTGGAACACAGAGTTTGGGATGTTAAAAGATGGGTTGACATAGTGCTTAGTGACATGGTTTAGTGGTTTTTTTGTTTGTTTGTTTGTTTGTTTGTTTGTTTTTATTATCGGAGTTATGTTAATGGTTGGACTAGATGATCTTAAAAGTCCCTTCCAACCTAGACAATTTTATGATTCTATAATAATTAAAAAAAAAAAAAAATTGTTTTCAGCTTTAGGTATTGTATACCTGCTAGTTCCCTGTTGCAGTGAACACTGAGATTGCAGGGGTCAATGATTGATTGTGGATACTTTTAAAGTTCAGTTTTCTCTTCTGACTGCCAGCATCTCTTTTTTTCACTTACTTATCCTGGGTTTACTCCTTATCATGCGTTCTTCAGTGTTTTACATTCTGAAAATCTAGGGGATGGCAAGATCCAGTAGAGATTTGTAATTTCTTCCTAAATAATGTCACTACCTCTTTTTATTTGGTCATTAATATATAGGTTAATAATTTCTATAGCTAAAGGAATGACTGAGAACAAGGATTTTATTCTCCTTTGTCTATTAAATCCTGAAAACCAGAGTTACATGTATGCTGTATGTATTACTCCTAATATTTAAAACCATCACAGCCACATCATAGGAAATGTCTGGCATCAGAAGAAGGTTCCAAAGCATAATTAAAAAAGAAAAAAGGTGCCTTCCAAAACCAAGCACCACTTCATCTAATAAAACTGTGAAATTTAAAATGACACTAGAATCATTATGATTGCTTGCTGTAAATCTGCATAGATTTGGCTGTCTTTGAATTTTCTTTTTCATGCTGTAAAGATTAAGTTTACTGTCTGTGGACTGAATCCTTCTTGCATTACACATGTGACTAAATCCATGGGGCCCAGTGGCCAGAAAAAAAAGACCCAGAAAGGCATTAAAATAGTTTAGCCCATTCAACTGCAAAGTCATCTTACGCATATTTTCCCCCTAACTGGTTTTGTGTATAGTATTGTCAAATATGAATCTGCAGAATATCTCCTGGTCTGGAATCTGGTCCCCTTAGAGCAGCCAGCAGTTCTCCTGGAGCTTTTCTCAGTGGTTGGTACAAGCGCCTGTTTAGGATCTATGTACTGCAATGTTTTCCTCGGCAATAATTTTAGTATTTATTTTCACACTTTCTTAAGTAGTTTATGTAGCTCACTTGTTTCCAGGATTAGTCTTCATCTGTTCTTTAAGTTTTTAAGCTATCTGCATAATTTAGAAAGTTATGAATAGTGTGTGATAACTAAAGCAAAACAAAGTTAAAAAATTATCTAAGCTTACTTTATCTATGGCATTCAACGACAGTGAAATGTATTGGTCATAATATGTAGATGTAGGATTATCCTTAAAGTATGAGTTTTAATGTCTAAACTGAACCTGTGTATCCTACAAATCCAGCTTGCTAAGGATCATCATCAAAGTTTTGAATCCCTTTAAAAGTTATTTTTCAGAACATGGGTATTCTATATGCATGTATGTTGTATGTATTCTATACGTAACTTCTGTTGTACTATTTGAAATGGAAATGGGTTGCGATGGCTGCCAACTCATCTTTTATGTGCCTTTCTTATTGGTGTGTCTCTACAGAATCAAGCTTGCACAGCAGAGCGTTCGTGTTTCCTTTTACATGTGGTCCTCGTTAAAAAAAAAACAATGAAGTTTAGCTGTGGTCAAATTACTTATTTGATTTTTTTTTTTAAACTGGTGCAAAAAGTAAATATGTTTACTGTTTCCCTTTCCATTCAGTGTATTTCCTTTTTTAAGCTCCATTTGTGTTCAACAAGACAGCCTCTTTCTCCAAGATTAACATTTCTTATGATTGTTCCTGACAGAGGATTTACTTTCAGAGGCCCTGCTAAGGATAACCAAAAAAGGGCATGTAGCAAGACAGTTTTGGCAGCTTGCACGAATTTTCGGAGCTTTTTAGGTCTTGGTTTTCTGATGAGTGGCTTCCTGAGCATGCCTAGGGAATGACAGGCATCTCTGCAGGCAGGCTGAACCCACCTTGGCTTGTGCGTAGTCATTGGCTGCCTATTAGAATAAATTGAGGACAATGCATACCGCTGCCTGCCAATTGTAAACATAAGGGATATGTATTCACTTAGCATTGACTTTTGGGAGGGGCCAAGGAAAAGCTGTAGTTTTATTGAATAGAGCTGTGTGTGAGGCTGCTGGTGTGCCTTTCTTGCTGTGCTCCTGCCCAAGCAACCAGTTATTCATTTCCTTCCTACTAGTTGAAAACTTTTTCAGCTGCAGAGGTAAGGGCTTAAGATATATATTTGTTTGGGAATGAGCTGCTCTGACTGCATTTGCGTTACGGCTAGAGATTAAGCAGCATGCAAAATCTAACCAGCCGTGGAAATAGTGCAAAAGCTTCAGATACTATTTTTCCTCCCCTCCTCTCTTTGTGTCGTGTGTCCCCCC
>VZRU01013592.1:736173-820467 GCA_013398155.1 Pedionomus torquatus | reverse complement strand
CCCCCCCCACTCCCCGGTTCTTTCCAGATGTTTGCAGAGAACTAAGGGAGATATCCATGCCGGGTGGGTGGAGGGGGTGCCTGCTCGCCCACCCCAGCAGACCCTAACGGGGAGGTGTTGGGGGGGAAGAGTCTGGGTGCAGGGCAGGATCTGCGCTTGTCCCACTCCATGTGAGTTCCTGTAGCGGGTTTGTTAGTGGAGAAATAACCTCTCTATTATTTCTTTATTTTTTTTTTTTAAAGCAAAATGTACGGAATTGCGATGTAAACATTTTTAGCGTGGCAACGGCTGGGGAGCTGCTTTTAATTTTGCAACCTAATACCTGAGCTCTCAGGGCAGCCTGATTGTGAAGGCAGTCCCCCGGCGTAAGTGATACAGATACAGTAAAACTCTGGTTAATGTAACTGATCCCATACTTGCTGGAGCAGATGTCCGTCATGGCAGCCTTTCATAGGAGTATTGTTGACAATAGACGGCATCCGTTTTTGTCTTCAGCCTTTAACATGCGCAGCAGCCAGAATGTTTCTTGTGAAGTTGTCTTTCCTGTTAAAAGGGGGAGAGAAAAATGTGCCGGGGTGGGACCAGAGCTCTTAAAAGTCTGGGTCTGTGTGTGTGTGTCAGTCAGATTCCTGCCGGGGAGAGCCAGAGAGTGGGCTCTCCTTCCCAGCTCCTTTGACATGCTTGGACAGTTTGAAAGCTTTGTGCGAGGCTGGCTGCTGATGGCATGATATCCTGTGTAGTAGGGAATTTCTCAGAGAAAGAGCTGGGAAAATGAAGGGAGGGATGGAGTTAGCTGCAGATTGGTACTTGGGAGCAGCAGATGTTGACCAAACCACTAACCTCTGGCCAGACCTGCAGCATTAGAATTGAATTTTCTCATATATAATATTTGGAAGAATGGGCAAGATAACTGTTTTAAAATTACTTTGGGGGGAATGTTTATTTTCAGAGGAGTGTTTGTTTTCAGAGTATGCAGTTTGTATGCAATTTTGTATAGCTGAGAAGGCTTCTCTTACTAAAAGGCATACAGGACAATAATTTGTGAAAAAAACATTCCCTCCTTGGCAGCAGCTCAAAGAAAATAAGGAGGGAGAGTGTTGTGGTTTTGGGTTTGTTTTTTTTTTTTTTTTTTTTTTTTTTTTTTGTGAGAACAGTGTATTTATTATAATTTGTCTGTTTTAGATACCATACTGTGAATGATTGTGCTTGTATGATTTACCATCAAAGAACCCTGCGTCTCTACCTCCATTCTTTCTCTGTCTCATTAAATGTGGCAGTAGGTTCTCTGTGAGCATATGCATCTGCAGACAAATTTTGTACCTTTTTCTCCTGCCATTAAGAGCAAAATGAGATCCTAAAACCACATACACCAAAAACAACTAAAGGGACTGATTTAACATACATTGCAAATGTAGCAGCGCTTCAAGGAAGTAAGTGGTCCAATTGCTTAATTAAGTTGCCTTTAAGGTACAGTGAATCCAAACTAATCCAAACATATTTCAAGAAAGTACAGATCTGCCTGTCTTTGGGAGGCTTTCTGATAGGCAGGTATTTTAGTCAATTAAACCTGCATACATTAATGTAATACCTAAACCAGGAGGGCAGAGGAGAACCACCGGATAAGATGCCTCTGTGAACAAGACGCCAAATTGAAATGACTTGTATTTCCTGAAAACTCCTCTTTGTTGCAGCATGCAATGACAAGAGGATCAATTCCACAGCCTTCATTCACAGGATTAGTCTTGGTGAAATCAATACTATCATTAACGGGTGCAGGATCTGTTGCAAGGAGAGTCCTCCGTACTCTGAATATGCTTTGACAGTGAGTGATGTAAGCATGTATTAGGAGAATAAGGGATTTTCCACAATTGCTACTTCATACGCTCCCAAGCAGTATTCTGACACAAAGCAGCCGAGAAAAGGATCACTTCCCTTGTCCTTTTATTTCTTTTCTGACACTGATATGTAATACGACAGTGACCCTGAAAGCTAGATGATTTGAAAGGAGAGGGGGGCTATGAGTTCTTCTGACTGGCATTCAAGAGGAAGTTAAAGTGTATTAAGATGGGAAGGTTTCTCATTCCTCAAAGTCTCCTTCGTTGGGCTACATGTGGCACAGAGGCATACTGGTCAGCATCTGTCTGGACCCGCATGGGGCTAGGGCACAGCACTGCTGATTCAAGCAGTGAGACTAGAAAGGTAAAGCAAGGCTTTTTTGCTGGCTGCCTTTTGGGACATAACTTCTGTCATTGAAGAGAAAGATGCCAGGGAGGGTCTACCAAGAACCTGGCTAGAAGTTCTTTTACCCTTCCCTGTGCGCAGCTGGAGCTGCCCTGCCTGTGGGGGTGATTGACATTGCATAAAAGTGAAAGCCTGCAAGGCAAATAAGATTTAAATGCCCCAGGCCTGTTTAAAGCACTCTGGTTTCTCACTAGTTGCTTACATGAGACCTGTTCTGTTGGCTGCCTCAGTTTTCGTTTGTATGAAAGATCCAGTGGAACCGTTAACCCTTATCTGCCAAGGGTACAACTTGGTTACATTTGATCGCTGTGTGTGAACAAAGAGGGACAGGAAACCATATATGCCTAAGAAAGAGAGAGCCAACAGATCAGCATTAGCTGTCCATCTGCAGTGCTTGTCTGGACTCTATTGCAGAAAGCACCAAAAAAGGTAACAGGGCGGAATGGGAAGCTCAGTCCTGTGAACTTTTTGTTGTCTTTGACAGAAGCTTTATGGGGAGTTTGCAGGATTGGGCTCCAGGTGTACAAAGCCCGAGGCAGACAGGCCTGTGACTGCAAAGAGTGGGAGTCTGTCTTCAAAGCAAGCTTTCATTCTTTAAAAATTGTCTCTTCTTAGTAACTACCCCCTGGCAGCTTGTAACAGGAAAGCTGTTTCCTTACCAGAGCTCTTACCTTGAGAAATGTGCCTGTACAGGGACGGGTTTGCTGGTCTTGTTTGTAGCTCCTGGGTGGTTTAAAGCCTCATGACCTGGTGAGAATGGGCTTTGGGGGCATCTGTACTGGAAACAAGGCACCAGCGTACATGCTGGTACTCTTTTGGTGCTGGTGTTTGCTGGGAAGCCATAGCATGCCTCCAAATGGTCTGTCGAGGATCTGGCTAAGGCTGAAATTTGACTCAAAGGCATTTGAAGATCAGATTAGATCTGACCTTTCTGGATGAAACACTGAGGTCACAGGACAGTTGAACTATGTAACAATTTCTTTTTTGCCTTTCCTGATGCTTTTGTACAGTTCAGCTGGCCCAGCGGGGAAGGACATTCAGTACTTTGCAATTTGGGATCCCTCCCACCCCTGGGGGAGCTTGCTTCTACTTTTCTTGAAACAGATTTGATTAACCAAGAAGGTCAGGGCATGTAACACCGTTACTTATTCGCTAGCCCTGGTATGTTAACTGTATGGTTTACATCCTGTGTTAGAAAGAGCTTCTTTTAATGTGGTTTTGTTTTTTTTTTTCCTTTGGAGTTCAGCTTAGTGCTGATAAATGGTGCAGGGCAGGCAGCTGGCCTGCCAAGCAGATACCAGTATTAATGGCACGGTCCTCGCTGTGTCCCTCTCCCTGAGCATCACTGGCTGCCCCTGGGAAGAATGCAGCCTTCTGGACTTACTCACTTGCAAATCTCCTGGCTTCTGCTTATGTCTTGCAGCAACTGCTGTGCATCCAGCTACAGCAGTGCCCAGGTTTGCTGGGCTCCGCAGAGGTCACACAGGTGGACTCTGAGCCTGGGGTACCTACCTCTTCCACCCATGGCCAGGAACCACTAGTGCTAACTGGTGCCTCTTTCCTGCTCCCTGCCCCTTGAGAGGGAAAACCTGTATCCATAAAGCATAGGGGCACCTCCTGATCAGAAGATCCTGCCTATAGCAGTGTTTATGGGACTTTAGGCTGAAACCAGCAAAAAAAGTGTTTGAGGGAGACTGTCCTGCTGGGATGGGAGTAAATAACTGAGGAAGCTGGGGGAGAGTAAGCAAAGAAGTGGCCATATCTGAACCCACTGGAGTAATTTCTCCTTTGAATATTTTCCTGTGGTCATAAATGCCCGGTGAGTCACTTCATGGCTGTGTGTCTGTTTCTGTATCTTCAAGTAAAGGATAATTCATGCCTTTTTCTATTTAGCCTATGGGGCTGCTGGTACTTAATTCATTATTGTTTATAGAGAATTTGTAATGTCAAACTGCAAAGTTTAAGCACTAGCTAAAATCTTATTTTGAACTAATTTCTCAGCAAGATCACACACTTTTTTTGTTGTTGTTGGTTTGTTCACACTGACATGTACTCTACTAGTAATTAACTTTTTTTACATTGTGGATATAAAACCACTGAAACCCAGTGAATGTGGTGGAAGATGGACCAGGCTTAGTAGTGACACTGAGCTGACGTGTCCGAAGGGAACTTCTTGAGTGCTTGCAGATATAACTGTGCTTGCTGTGTCAGAGATGGAGCCTTCCTGTGAAGTTGTTGTGCATATACCAAAAACACAGGATGACGGCTTTTTACTTACAGACCTGCCATAGTGCCATAAGCTTGGAAAGGAAACTACTAAGCAAGCTGTTGAACCTTATCTGCTTGTCCAGTGTCATGTTGATGTGAGCACTTGAAATTGTAAGGCCGGGGGCCAGGCCAGGCTGCAGTGGGGAAAATACTAGAGAGACATTTTAGGCAATGGAAAACAACACTACATGTTTCCACACCCTCTTGTGTACAGCATACAAATAAAGAGCATTTCCCTTGAGACTTGCTGTGGAGGGTGTGAAGCGAAGTGAAATCCACCCATTTTGCACATTTTCTGGTTTATGTCCTTAAATGGCAAAAAAAAATCTTTGGAATTTAGCTCATAGAAAGGCTATAAATAGATTTGTGGAGATAAAGTTTTGCTGTAAATGCTCTGACTTTGGATCTATTTAGAAGAGTAACTGTAGGCCAACAAGTATGAAAAGGGGGGTATTGCTAGATGAAGGAAGACAATTTCATTACACATAGTGCAATGTGTGTGCATCTACGTATGTGTGAGCACACCCCCCCCTCTCCACTTGCATTGACCCTCTCGTTCTTCCTTCAGGGATGTGGAAATCTGAGGCGTATATAAATTGGCGTGTGCGCTTTCAAAGGTTAAATAACTCGGAGTGAGGAAGAACTAGCATTCATGATTCATCAAATTGCTAAGGGAGCCTGAACCTATGACAGCTCTGTAAACAAAGGTCCTGAGATTTGTTGGCAGCTTGTTTTATGTCTTTCTCCAAAGCAGCTGGCTCCAGCTAGGGAGAAGCTGTGTGAGGCTGGATGAACCCTTGCAGAGCGAGTGCAGGAGCAGTGGTTATTGTGCTCCCTCAGAAGTCAAGGTTTGGTCCTGCAGACTCCTGCCAGTTGGATTCCAGTCATCATCAAAGGGAGCTCTGCTCAAGTGAAGGAGTCTGTGACCAGGCTCTTGTTTGTTTCTTATTTGCAAGGCTTTGATGTTCCCGTTGTCTTTCTGTGACTGCCACAGGGCATGTTACTACCCTTTTCCCACTTCATTCTTTTCTTTGACAGTGAGCTCCCTAATGGTGAAATGGTCCTCCTCCCTTCTTTATGTTTTTTTAATTTTTTTTTTTTTTTTTTTTTTTTTTTTTTTTTAGCGATAGCGTTCCACCTGGTAAAATCCCTCTCTCATCCCAGAAGCAAAGGCAGGACCTCACCTTCTCAGAGAACCCAGCAGTGCTCATTTATTAGCCCCGACCATCATCTTTTTTGATACCAGAGCTTGTTTCAGGTACAATTTCTGCTCAGTCCTCTGGTATTACCTGCCAATGGAGCAAAGGCTAAGAACTTTCTGTCTGCATCTTCCTAATGACCTAGTGATAACCTGCTTTCTCTCTGCAACTTCAAAAGCCATTGAGCCAAGGGAGAATTTGGCATTCCTTCGTCCTAGTTAAAGCTCATAGGTTTGGAAAATAAATTCCTGGAGCTTGGCTGCAACGTATAGAAATGGGAGCGGGTTGGTTTATCTCCGAGATCAGGGGAAGAGTTTGGTCAGCTCTCATTTACCTGCATAGCTTAACCTACTGATGCTGCAGGATATCTCTAGTTAGTGCCCTTCGTGGGAAGGTGGGGATTTGGAGTGCTGTACCCCTAGATTCTCACAGAGGAGAGAGTTTGCTTGGTTTTATGGCTTTGGGAACAGCTTAGCCCCATACACAGAGCCACACCCCTGCTATGAAAATGAGGGGTTTCATTCAGATGTCTGATAAGCCACAGCTGTTGCTTTGCCACTTCAAACAGAACTTGGATTATAAAGACTGAAGTGCAGCGTTTTAATTGCTGTAAATATGAATAAGAGTGTTTAGGCAATCCAGATGATACTGAGCCAAGCATTTCTGTGGCTAATGTATATTACACTGACAAAAGCAGGCCAGCTGAGAATTTCCCTACCGCTAACCCCAGTAACTTAAAACACCAGTTGTCTGTTTTCTGCTGCATTGGTGGAAATGAGGGAGAAGTTTTAACCGGGGCATCGGTTGGCCTGAATTTGGTTTCAGCAACTGTACAGTGGTGTAAACTGTATTGTTAGTTAAAAAAAAAAAAAAAAAATAAAAATTAGGTCTGATTTCAGTTATCTCAGTGCAAATCTGTTTGATTTCCTAGAGTTACTCAGAATTCACGGTGGGCTGCTTGCTGCCAGAAGCTTTTTGTTTGCCTTTCTTCACATCCCCTAAAGGACGATGGCAGCCGGAAATTGGGTCAAAATCCCAGTAACGAGCATTCACTGGGAAATGATATTTCATACAAGAGAGGGCACTGCAAACCCAGAAAGCCAGTAAAATTCCACTGCTCGTTTGCTCCCTGGTGATTAAAAGGCCCTGCCATATATGGGAAAGGTCTGAGCTTCATTCACTCCAACCACAATAGTAAACGGCTTATTCACTGGACACAGTACGCAATCAAGAAGCAATGCTTTATGACAATAAGAAGGAAAAGCAGCAACTTTTGCTTGCAGCTTGTTTGCAGTTTTCTCCTCTGCGTGTTTTAAAGGCTCTGCAACTAATTGCTGTTGTTCCTTTATTTAGTTCCCTGTAAACTGCAGTCAGTTTGGTTTGCCCCTTAACCCTCCCCCCATAACCAGACACACCAGCCTATTTCCTCTCCTTCCCCCTATACAACCCAAACAAGAAAAAGCATTTCCTCTATCAGTCCATATAAATGTAGCTCCTCTGTCTTCAGTGCTTCTACTGAGGGTTTGTATGACTAAAGGCTGGGATTAGCTGACAAAACCTTACTCTCGCCCAGGCATAAAGCACTACCTTTATCAAAAGCAACAGTTAAATGTCAGTATTTCAGAGACAGTGAAGGGACCACAGGAGTGAAGCAAATAAGAAATGTGTGTGTGTATGATTAGGGATGAGTTTTGGGGAAGGAAGGAGGAGCGTCCTTTGGATGGGAGTTGCAGAAGGGGGTCCCCAGTGCTCCAAACACCCTTCAGGGATTTTTCTTCCACAACATCAGTTTCTGCAGTAAAACTCCACACAGAGAACATCAAGACACAAAATCATTGGAGCACACTTGTGTTTACATTCTTGCTGTTTGGTTAATTTTGCTTAGGGATCAGTACTCTCTTTGCTATCAAAATCATGGCAATAGAGTAGTTGGTCTAATTACATTTTATTTCATAAGGAGAAAGACAGTTAAGTGACCTCAGCAATGGAGCTACATAAGGTTCTCCACTTGCTGGAGATTTTCTGGAGTTTTTATTGGGTTTTTTTGTGTGTTACATTGAGTACCTTAGAAATATGATGTTTGTGTCATATTAATATATTTAGAGATTATATCTGGGATCCTACTTCTACGTAATTATGATGAAAACCCACATTTTTGTGGCCAGAAGGGCTGATTGATCAGTCTGATCTCCCAAACAACACGCATCATTGCACACCACAGAGTTACTCATGTTTTGAGGCCACGTAAGGTGACACAGTTAAAATGAATGTCATAGTTGTCCACAGGACAGGTTGGCTGGACTTGAAGCCAGTCTCCTGCTCCTCCAAAATATTGTTGTGCCTTCCAGGAATGACCACAGCTCTGTGACAGCAGAGGTGTAGTTGAACTTTTATTTTCAAACACACATGTGGGTGCCTCTACAATTTTCAACAAATGTAATGTGTAATATGAATTTTTGTCCATGTTGAGAAAGCAGTTTCCTGCAGGTGACCTGCTATAGGGTGATAACAAATTTACCCTGGCAGGTTACAGTAGCTATTGACTGGCAGTCTTTGAGTGGTTTGGCTTCTCAGCACCAGAGAACTGCTTTTGTTATGGGTGCTATTTCTGTTTCTAGTGTTAAAGAAAACTGACTTTTCTGTTTGGTCCAATACCTCTCTTCAATGTGAAGGAATGGGTTTGGCTTTTCTAATTATTATTTTGCTAAAGGTGAAACCAGCTCGCTTAACTTGAAAGAAAGAAAGCTTAAGATCGCTGGTCGAGATCTTTCAAGTCAAAGAGAGGGGGGATGTAAATTAGGCCTCCTTTGAGATGTTGCTACTTTTCATTCCTGGGCAGCAGAACTTCTGAGGACATGCCATTTGACTGTTACCATGAAGTTGTGCTAAGACTGATGCCCACTAAAGAACCCTAATGTACCCAAAAGAAGATTTACTGGGTTGTGACAGTCACGTGATGCAACAATAACACGTGAACACTTCTGTTTTCCATCTCTTGGAATGATCAGGAAAAGCCAAACTGGAGACCAAAATAATAAGTAAAAATAATAAATAATCAACTTCTTATTTATCCACACAGAATTTGAATGATGAGAAACTTTGCACTATACCAGCTTCTTAAATGATATCTGAAGTCTCTCAATAAAGTCCTTGCATAATAAGCACATTGGATGTAATAAGTATTGTTGCGTGGATTAAAAAAACTATTTATTTTATTTTTAATACCTTCAGTCTTCCTGAACCCAAATGGAAGATGTGAGACTGCTTTGTTTTCCTTTTTCCTCATAAAAGAGGAAAGTGTAAATGAGGCATACTAGGGAGATATTTTTCCCTTGCTTTCCCTTCCTTGAAGTGATTTTTGGCCAAGCTTAGTGTTTGTGCCATCTTGTTCTGGCTACCTGGAGAGAAGCTTTGCAGAAGTTCAATTCTGCTGTTGTGCACTGGCCAAAAATGGGACCTTCCCCTTCCCCTTCCCCTTCTCCTTCTCCTTCTCCTTCTCCTTCTCCTTCTCCTTCTCCTTCTCCTTCTCCTTCTCCTTCTCCTTCTCCTTCTCCTTCTCCTTCTCCTTCTCCTTCCCCTTCCCCTTCCCCTTCCCCTTCCCCTTCCTCTTCCTCTTCCCTTCTTCAAAGATAAGTTTTTGGTTTTGCCTTAACATTTTTTTAGAACAACGACCTTCCCTGTGGTGCTGTCTGTGAACTGTCTTAAGGCTTCAGTCTGTTATCTAACTAAGGACGTAGATGGTCAGTAAAGACGCTTATTGCTTCTTCTATCAAACCAAGAAATTATGGTGTGGTTCTAGGGCCATGCGCCCTAACAACCCAATTCCTTTTCCAAAATAGGCATTATTACTATGTTTTTCCCTGTTCACTATATTCTGTAATAGATGTGAATTTTCTTGGAGTCAAAATATAGCAAAACTAATATTAATAAAAAGGGAGCTAGTAATGGTGTGATTGCCTTCTGTACAGGGTATGTGGTAAAGATCAGTTCATCTCAGTAAAAAATGAAAGGAATTTACTATATATGTAGGAAATGTGTTTTGTTATAAATGAACAGATTGAAGTGGTGACAGGACATGAATCTGACTTATATGACAAATAGAGTTATACAGTCCTGAAAGCCTGCAGACTGGTGTGATGAACTGGAAAACACATTATAATCTGAGTAGGTTATTTCTGTCTCTCCTGTGACCCTTCAAGGCAATGCAAAGGCACTGATGGAAAGGCTGTTGGCATTAGCAGGCATAGAACCAGCTTCATCGATCTTGGTTCAGTGCTTACTGAACCAAGGCTGAAATTAAATCTTTACTTTCCAGGTTTTTCCTGCTTTAGAATTAAATACCAGAAGCTGTAGGCATAAAAAAAAAAAAACCAAACCAAAACCAAACACAAAACTAAAAATGAAAAGCCGGGAAAGACATATTAGGTCATCTTGTCCCTTTCCGCTAGGTAGTGCAGGATGACTCCCTAAAGTATATTCACACGTGTTTTGTCCATAAACACCTCTGTTTATTAACAAAATACAATAAGCTGCAGTTCTTCAGCGAGGATTGGGATAGTTTGCTGCACTTTCTAGTTTTTAGCAGGGGGAAATAGCTATCATTCTAAAGTGTGTTTCTTGGCCTGTGGATATTGCTCATGTGAATTCAAGCAAAAAAAACCCCAAAACCCTAATGAATGGAAACTTGTAGAAGAGTTAACAGCAGCTGGTTTTATTATGGACCATGGCTCTGACATGATCTCACGCTAGTTTAGTACAAGTGTTACCTCACTGACTTCAGTGGAACTGCTTTTCATTTACAAGGGAGTAAATGAGGCCAAAATCAGACAGAGACCTAGGGACACTCTCTAGGAGAGGGTTTTTGTTTGGGGAATGTGCTTTACATACATATAAAATATATGGTACATTTTGTAGTAAATGTGTCAAGCCACCTGGGAGACAGGGCCAAATTCTGCTTTGAATAGCACCTGTATAAATCCAAAATGAACTGCAGAGGTAATGTGCAGGGAGGGCTGAAGAAGTATCTTATTTTTCTGAGAAAGAATCCAATCATTTCTTTTTTATTGGATTTCTGATGTTTCCTTGATAAGATGTTTCAGAAATACGACAGAATAAGACTGTTCTGCAGGGAACTTCAGATTTTTTGCTTATTAATTTCAACCATATCAAATTAAAAGATAGTTATGGCTATTGTGAAGCCAGCTCAGCCAAAAGCTCCACATATGCAGATGTTCTGCTTTGAAATTATCAAAGCAAGCAGTAGAATAAGAATCATGTATTTCTGGAGTCAAAACTCTATTCAGAATTGTGCACCCTCCTTCAAGTGCAGCCTTCAGCTTAGCTAAATCTTGCTAAATTGTAGGAAGATGGCTGTGCTCTTTGCAGTGTTAGTCTCAAAAATGGAGAAGAGCTTTAAAACTTCCTGAAGTCTGCCATAGGTGGTCCTTTACAAGCAGGATACTTGGCTGCTACAGCAACAGCCAGCAGCTGTGAGATGGGCTTTGCTGTTGCTCTCTGTATGAGGGGACACAGTTGAAGACATGGCAGATACTGACTAAGAGTGAATAAAGTCCGGGGAGAGAGGTTTTGCCATCTTGATTTCTTGCTTCTTGTGTTTTGGTCATTCTGCTTTCCTGTGTGACAGTGCCTGAGGTACAGGCACATCTGGAGCCAGAGTCTGTGGCCTTTGCAGTGTGAGGTTTGGCATGTTGTGTTTTAGGGTTAGAGTTTAGCACAGATACTCTGATTTTTAGCAGCATTTCCCACTGGTATAAACACCAATTTCAGATGCTTTTTGCTTTGCTCAATTTTTGAAATAGGAATGTTTACAGGTGCATGGCATAATGTTTCATTGTAATGTGGTTTTGTGATGTGATGTTGTGAACTTCCAGTGTCAGAGGGAAAACATTTTAAGACTATGGAGTTATGTAGCATTAACTTTCAATTTTACTTTACTTGAGGTCTTGAAAGAAAGCAGAATGACAGTATTTAAGGTTGATCTGTAGGCCAAAGTCAAGGAGTGGAAGGCTGTAAAGTATGGGGAATGTTTTAAATGGCCCTATCTGCTTGTTTAAAAGGAAGTTTTTATGGAGTTGGGGATACAAGTCTCTTCTCGATCTGTTTCAGGGCTCTCACTGTTCATTGTCTGAGCCAAAGCTAATTGTATTGTCCACAGAAAAAGTGCAGCAGAAGCTTGTGTCCCTGTGGTTCATCCAACTGCTAATTATTCCCAGTAGGCATGCAGAAATATGTTCTTACAAAACTGGTCTGAGATCAGCTTGTTTCACGTAGGATGCTGCTCTGCCATCACAAACTGAAATGACTTCTGCTTGCTGCGGTGCTTTGCCAGATTCACAGTAGTAAGCATCAAGCAGAGTGCCCTGTTTCTCAGAGGGTTTGCAATGAGATTTTTAGTCCTTTCTGGATCTCCTTCCTAAGCAAATTAAGTGCTGCTGAGAGAGGAAGTTTGGTGGGAGAGCTCTTGTTTAAACATAGCACAGAAAATTTTTCTGCTGCTTGTTTCCATCATGCTTCTTCCCTGAACACACAACACCCCCACCCCCATTCCTATTTTAATACTGTCTTTGGCTGAAGAGAATTTTTCCAAATTCATTCTGACCTGTATACACCTGTATTGTGCATGTTGTAGGACCCTTCACTGAGATAAAAATGACCAAGGTCATGTGGAGAGTCAATGAAAGAGGTAGGGCCAGAGCCCAGAACTTCTGTCTCCTAGAAGATATGCAGGTCTAAAGTATGCTGTTATCCCAGGGCACAGTATTCATAGGCCTACTATTTAATTAACTTTTTTTTCTCATAGCTCCTATGTTGACCACAAAAGAAGAGATAAGTAAGCGGGGGAATTCTTGTCTGTGAAGAATAATTAGACTTTAAGAGCATTTTAAACACTTTTAGAAGTGTTACGGGAATTCCCACTTCTTCCCTGCCCCCCTTCCCCTCCCCCATATTCAATATGTTGGGCATCTGCTGAACATTCTCCTATATGAAGAGGGCCTAAATAGATGTTGTCTAGAGACTTGGATGTTACGACGTGTGATACGTTTTAACAGATGCTGAATTTCCCCTTTGCCACTTAGTTAAGTGTAAATTTATTATAGAGTTATGGCGTTATGTTTAAAGTAACCTGACCACCCTCAATCAATTTTGGTTTTGATCAGTAAAAGTACAGATTAACAGATGCTGAAACAGATTTTTACTGCTGGATACTTGCTGCTGGGAATACTAAGATGGTCTACATCTATGGACTTAGTACCGCACTTATGGTATTGGACTGATTTTAAGAAATTCTTTTCTTTATATTTTCCTGCAGATATTCTCAGCTAATGGCCAACAGATTCTGTAGGTGGTGCATCTATCATGCTGGTTTCAGAAAGCAGAGTTGGTGCTAAGTTCATTGGCAAACTTAAGTGCAACGATGACAGTTGTGGGATGGAGAGACAGCAGAAGCTTAGATGAGGTTGCATTCATTTTTGCCACATCTAAAAGTGTTGCATTAGGTGAAACGTGTGTGTCAGAAATGAATAATTTTGAATTTATTCTGAAACATGTTGAGGACAGAGAAGGACATGAGGCTACATGGAAATAGCCAAGCTCCTTACAGAGCTTTGGTGCTGCCTCCTGCACAAGGAGCATAAATTTATCTCTGAAATACCAGAAGGAAAAGCTTTTTATATCAACCACATGTGACTTTGCATTTATACAGGTGCAACTGGCTTTAACTGAAGGACCATTTTGACGAGAGATGGAATGTCTTATTTATATCATCAATATAAATTACGTCTTGACATTTACATGAGTGGTAGAAAACAAACACACTTCACTTGTGTTGGTGTTCTTGTTGTGTGCATAAAAGAAGACCTGTCCTCCTTAGCCATATGCATTTTCTGTAAGGACATAATGCCCCTATTCAGTATTCATAAAGAAGGTACTGGCTATCCAGCTTGGCTTCTTGATGAAGAGAGGCAGTTGCAGAATTACAGCCAGCTGAAATCACTGATTTTTGTGATGGAAATTGTTTATACTTTTTTTTTTTTCCTCCATTAAAAAGAAATTCAATTAGTGGTTTACGATGTTTATATGGATAGGATCAGCTGAATCTTGTTCCAGTCCATTGCATGCTCTTTAAATGTTGCATTATGAAATAAATCTGACTGCGTTGTCCAATGTTAAGTGCAAATTCCCAATGCAAATATGAAACTTTGTCAAGCTAAATGAAGCTCTTTAGGTGCTACCAGGAAGGGTTTTGTTGGTTTGTTGATTGTTTTGACATTTTTGGTGCAAAGGATAGGGGTGGAGGAGACTCTAAATAGAAGTAAAATGGTATGCTGCAACTCAAAAGGATTAGATCTTGAATTAGAATGTTGCATTAAATTTAAAGGCTTAAGTCAAATCACTGCCCAACCTTTTCAATTCTGTGATCCCTAAAAACATTTTTTGGGGAGCCAGCTATGCTTTCAGCAATTTTCTTCCTAACAAGGCAAGTCAACCTAAAACTTTTGAGTGTGCCAGCAGTACTAAGAGGATGTCGAGTTTCAAACATGCTGGTTTGTATGAAACTGAGTCACCACCCTATACCAAGTTGCTGTCTCTTTTACCCGGTTGCTTTATTTTTAATGTGTTTTGTTTCACTTCAGCTTTATTGATCAGGTATTACTGCTGGTTTAATAATATCCCAGCAATATAAAGCTTATGTTGTAGTGTTTTACTGCTTATTGGCCTGAACAATCTCAAGCCAGGTTTACCTCTGTTGAAGCTCATTTCAATTCTAACCACTTGTGATACTACAGAACACATCTCTGGAAGTGATGCAGAAAGAGCAATTATTTCCTCTGGCCCTTGAGGTTAAAACAAGTTAAAGTGTTCACCAGAGTACTAAAGAAAGAGTTTACTAGAGAAAAATGTCTGTTCTGAAAATCTCCAGTATGAAATAACTTCTTAGAGGTGTTGCGCATCAGAAATGGTAGATATTCTTCTATTTATACTCTCTGGTATGGTATTCCCAACAGTTTTTGGAAATAATCACTTCAGTACTGGGGTGTCCCATGACACATGCACAAGAAAATCTGAATTGCCCCAATACAGTGCTTTTAGGAACGTTTAAGTTTGTCAAAGTTTGGATTGGGAGATACTTTCCTGAAAAAAAAGAGCAGTTCTTTGGCTGTTGTGTGGGTTTTCATCAATACCTATTCAGTTCTATTTTAGTGTTTCTTCTCCTACTGACAGCTGATGCAGACCAGCCAAAGAAACATGCTTGGCTTTGACTTTCACCCATCTGAATGCGGCCAGTGGCTCCAGAGTGCCTTATACCACTGGTGACTGAGGGGAACAGGACCTGAAATCTAATTTTTAATGCTGCTTTGTCATCAAAGCATTTCAGTCGCTGCACTATTGCCAGAAGTACCAGATTTTGTTAGGAACCTCAGGTGTTGGCTCAGAATTATGTGAACTGAAAAAAAGCTTCATGTAAAGGAGCCCAAAGATTTAGTCATTTTGGTAATTGCTGTCTAATTATCATAGCCTTCTTAATGCAATGAGGAAAGAGAGAAAGGAATATAAGGTATTTTGAGCTAGCAGATAAGAAATGTAGAGCCTGTGGTCCATGTTAGGTAGAGTATTGCATTTTTTAAAATGTGGGTATGGTTAGCAGCTTTAAGCACTGGATGCTGTCTTTGATTATAACAGTGCTGAACTTTATCTGCAAAATTGAAACCTCTGATTTTCTAGTACATCAGTAAGTGAAACCTAAGCACATGTAATCTGTAAAAATAAATGTAATTACTTTAGCAAATGTATTACAGCTGGCCAGGTTTAACATTAAGATACCTGTTTCTTATAGCTGACTAGTGTCAGAAGACAGAGGTGGTGGCTTGAGCTGTGCTATGCAGACAGAATGGAGAGAAATTATTGCCTTGCATTCTTCTGTGTGTACATTAAAGTGAATTAAACTGAGCTGCAGTTCTGACCTCTGACACTTCTTCCCGCTATTTTTGTTCTGTTTAAAGCATCTTGGTGAGAGCAGCTTTTTTAATTTCAAAAGCTCTGGTAAAACTGTAGCTAAGTGGACTGCTTCAAAATTGAACACTTGATAAAATCTTCAAGAACACCTATGGCATCTGAAAGCTGTCACTGATCTTTTTCAGGGTGGCAGTGTGCTAGAGTGGGAGATGGGACTCTCTAGGACGCCATTTATGGTGCTGCTTTGGTTTTGCTTTAGCAGATTTTTTGCCTTGTCTTGCCTACTTAACTATAAAACACATATTTCAGATTTCCCCAGTAGCATGGGGGTAAAGGACTGACTGTAGCAAAGTGTTTCAATATCTGTCAGTGATTGCTTTGGTTATAATGATAAGCTAATGAAAGGCTGTGGAAGATCTCTGTCTGGTCAGACTACTGGTACAAAGCACTGATTGCATGATTGTAGCTCTCTTAATTATTCTCCAATTTTTTCCCAAGAAACTTTGGTGTGATTTCATACTGTGGGTAGGACCATATTCATCTGCTACAGAATTATACTCAATTTCCTGATCTTTTGGAAATTTCAACAGCTATAAATCCTGTTTCTGACAGGAATGGTGAGACTTGAAACTTAAGTAGTGTCTATGAGGTGATTAGAGGTGCCCTGGAAGTGATAAGTGCATTGTGATATTGTGAACTGAAGTGATGCCCACAAGAACTAGTGGCTAGATAAGGTTATCATCAACTGCTAAGCTTTTTCTGTTCCTATTCTTTTCAGCAGTTTTAAATTCCCCTTTGTAAAGAATGTGTGTTGCTGAAGTAAGATAGACCAGCTCATTTTGGGTCACCAATCCAAACAATTGGAGCAAGTTATTAGGTTTAAAATTTCAGTCTCAACTTAGAGAATTTTTTTAGAATTGCAGTCTGTGAAGCTTAACAACAGTTAGGAATTAGTGTATTGAGTAACCAGTATAGGTTACAGAACAGATGACTAATAAAATAACTAAATTACTCCATTGATCAATTAAAGTACTTCTCCCTCCCACACCTCCCCCTGTAGAAAAATAATGCCAGGTTTAAAACATTTAAGACATTGGTATTACAGCCAGGCCCAGCTGAAGTGTGATGGCTATGGGAAGTGAGAACGCAGGGGGAGTTCCTATACATCTCAAACCACTGAAAGAAACGCTACAGTCTTAGCATTTGTAATCCTGTTGATGGACGTGTAATCATCTCTCAGCATTACACCAGGAGGGGAAAAGCATCCTGCCTGGTGTGTGGTCCATACTGAGGCACGGGTACAAGGAGTTGCAGACAGTTCATCTCCTACCCCTACAGTTCTGTTCCCTGAGGAGGCTTTTGTGACAGTAATCTAAGCAGTAACAATCCTTAGGTGTCCTCTATCTCTGATTTAGGCATGTTTAAGATGCTACTCTGTCTTTGTTCTAGTCTCAGCTTTAGAACCAAGATGAACAAGCGTCTGGAGTGTTAGAGTTGAGGCACGTGTGATTTATCTCTCTTTCGGCTACTCTGTGGGGAGTTACCAGAAAGAGAGTACACATGGGACCTTGCTGGGAGGTGGCCTCATTCTTGTACTCACACATTCTGGTCTTTCCAAGAGTCTTTTTCCTCCTGTGAGAAGTTATTGGGAATGTTTCATAGCATTGGTAGCAACTCTGTGTCTTGATCTTAACTCCCTTGCCCCTCATGCAACATCTGGAAAGAAAAGTTGTGGTGGAGGCTTAAACTCTGTGTGTGTGTTTGTTATTTTCTTTTTTTTGTTTGTTTTTTTTTTCACTTGGGTTACCTTTTTCTTTGGTTGTTGTTGAAGAAGGAAAACTGTAGTTTTTGAATGACCTGCAGACATTACGTGGGTAAAATTCCTGCTTCAAATGGTTCCCAGGGTGCTCTGCATTGTACATGGTCCCTAACACCAAGCAACTTGCAGCTAAGATTTGTTCTGTTTGCTTGCAAAAGAAAATTAATATATCACAATGGGCAATGCATGGCACATCAGTCAAACTACACAAACAGCTAAGGATTTTTGTGTTCTTATATCTGTCCATGGATAATATTTAGAAAACAAAGTCCTTTGAAAACCTTAAGGAATTTTGGCTGTCTTTCAGAAATGGTAGAGTTAAGTCAATAAAATGCTCAGCAGAGATTGTATGTCCCCAAACATATTTTATCTTGACAGGTTATATACTATTGAGAGCTGCAGCCATGACTTGAAGCCAAGTTAGGAAGAGAGCACTTCTGTTACAGGGCTGCATTTGATGGGAATCTGAGGAGGAAAAGGGAGAGAATAGTGTGCACTCTGACAACCCCAAATGCAAAAAGCTTCTCTGAGCTGAACTCCTGGGTTGTATAAATCATTGTAACTTGCTGGCAGCAGTAGGTCTTTACTGATTTACTTCTCTTGGGTATCTGGTTTGTTTTGTATTTTTACGTAAACCTAATTGCTTTGGATGTGTGAAGACATAGGTTTTAATAGAAATTATATTGCCGGGTAGTAGGTTGGAGACTAAGAATTAAAGTTAATAATTGGTATCATTTGCCTTGAAAAATTAAAAAAAAAAAATAAAATGGGCAAATGGGGTAACGTCTAGCCTGCAAGACCTCTGCCTGCACCAAATACATACACTGCTTCTTTTCATTGATGTGGCTTTATTGAAGTTTGCTCATCAAAGAGCTTGCTTTTATGGAAGAGTTTGACTGGAAGGAATAGGATTTCTGGGTAGAAGACAGGGAGTTACTGGTTATGTGACATTAGAACAGATACTTTACTGCCCTTCTGGTCCTCCCATCTGAAAGGAGCATTGAAGCATTTGTTCTAACAGCAGGGAGGGTAAAATCTGGCTGTCAGTAACACCTGTTGAACGAAGCTCAATACATCTAGTCGCTCTGTTGCATGATTATAACTCTTTGGGTATAGAGAGACAGAAAAGGATCTCTATAAAAGACAGAAAGAGAGAAAATGCGCGCATAGCAACAAATTGCCTAATCTCTGTCTTGTTATATCTAGCTGGTAAATTAGTAATGTGAAGGTTTACTCTTTTTTCCCCGAGGAGAGACTAAAGTCTGACAATGAGTTGCTTATGTTGATGAGACTATGATTACTCAATTACTCTTTCACTCTTTTTTATTTAGGAAGATGGAATTCATTTTGCAGGTACTATGGGAAAATTACATGCAGGGAGCATAGAATGTACAACAGCTACTGTCAAGGGCAGGAAACAAGCTCTGTAGTGAATTTGGATGGTATCTTTGAACCACTTAATTAGCAGAAAATTGAATGGGTTTGGCTCAAAGTAGTGAAAGAATTACAGAGGAATTCAATTCACTTCTCAATCATGCTATATGAACGTCTGTTTAAGAAGAGAGTTTAAAAAGTCCGATTTTAAGACAGATTGTACTATTGAAACCCTTTGGTGCTTTGGGAAGTCTTTAGTAGTGATTGGTGACTTCTCCTTTTTCATTGTCCCCTCAGAAGCCTGACTTCTAAAAAAACCCCATGCACTCTTAATGTTAGGAGGGGCTACAATGTGAATGTTTATCAAGTTAAGTGTCTAAAAAAACAAGTATGACCATAAACCACACAGCAGCATGTAATTCCTTGTAGGGTTACATGGAAAAGTTTGTATTAAAATAATCAAATGGTATTCACATGTGCAGACCTAATTGGTTTTCCTTCATAGAAATACCTTGAGAAGATGTAGTTTTGTGTTGCTATTATTAAAATAGATATTTTTGACTGTTATACTTCATTTGATCAAAAAAACCAACAGTTGGAGGAATGTTTATTTTTCACTCCTTAAATGTTCCGTCCTTGAGGCAGTGAACAGTAGTGTGATGCTGACAAGGGATGCAGTTGAAAATACAGCTGTTAGCTGCAGTGTGGAGGCAGCTGTATAGAATTAAAAACCTTTGAGGGTCAGTTGGCATAGATGGCAATAAGTTTTTGGTGGCTTTGCAATGTAAGTCCAGTGCTCAGTAGTAATCCACGTAATTTCAGTTCTCTCGTATTTTCATTTGAAGTTATCTTATGATTTACATAACTGCAGGACATTGATCTCTTTGGAAATCTGTTTGGGAGAAAGGCCATAAGTTAGAAGGGCCTTCTTTGCTGCAAGTTTCCCAACAAGTGATGTGAAGAATTGCTAAAATGTCTGGTTTTTTATTTTACTTTTTTTTTTTTTCTCCCACACCCTTCCCCATCATGGCTATATGTATTAGGTTGATAGAAAGTTTCATTTTTCTTTAGAAATCTTCCTTTATTCACTTAGGTTCAGTCATATACCAAAGGGTAAAGTTTGCACACAAAGTGAAATTGATCAGTGTGAAATTATTTCTTCCCTATGCAAAGGAAAAAGCAACACATATGATTTGGAAATGTATCTGAATTAAATACAACACATACTTTTTTTTTTTCTTTATTTGGGGGGGTTAGGGGGGAAGGAGGGTAATGGGGACATCCAAAGCTAGTGATGACATTACTTACAGGGATATTTTAACAGAACTGGACTATGTCAAAGCCATTTCTTAAGAGCTGGGCTTTTGTCTTGTAGTGTATTGTATTGACTTCAGTTAAGGGAGGATCAATTCCTTAAGGTCCAGGAATAGCAAGTATAAAGCATAGTTTGTTTTTTTTTGTGTTTTGCTTCATGGAGAGTGTCTACCCTTTAA
This sequence comes from Pedionomus torquatus, assembly GCA_013398155.1. Classification (NCBI taxonomy): domain Eukaryota; kingdom Metazoa; phylum Chordata; class Aves; order Charadriiformes; family Pedionomidae; genus Pedionomus; species Pedionomus torquatus. Next base: position 800,098 of record VZRU01013592.1, on the reverse strand, counting down.
TTAAGAACTTTCACTAGCCAAAGACTCTTTTGAATCTTAATTAGATTTTTCCCTTCTGATGACTCTCAATCTTGAAAAATATTTAATTGGATTGTGTAACTAAAAGATATTAAAACATACTAGGAGCTTATAATTAGATACTGCTTTTGAACTGTGTTCCTGGCCTCTGCATGGATACCTCACTTTTAGAGAGATATCTGCTGAATGAGACTACATGATCAGAAGTTCTGGGGACTGAATGGCACAGTGTGATTCAGAATTGTAAGGTCAGATTCAGCTGATGTCAGAGAAATTACCCAAAGTTTTAGCTGTTTGTTTGACAGCTCCACAGTGATTTAAGGCATGCAAAGCAATATATTCCAGCAGTTTTCAGCTTTTCAATTGAGTTCTTAGGTTATATTCTTTCACTACACCCATTTAGACTCATTTTAATCATTATTATTAGTAGATTATAGCTCAGGATTTATTTTTTTTCTTTAGGGAAGCATAATGAAATTTGCATTGCTTAGCCTCTGACATAACTTTTTCTAAATAGAAGACATCACCTTCAGGTCCATCTATTCAACATCTTTCATCAGTACTGAATTCACTCAGTTTGTCATGCTGCAGTAACCTCTGAAGCATGCATGTTCAAAGAGGTTGTTTTCAACATTGTGCTGAGAGACTGAAATCCATAGTGCTATGAAACAGGGATAGAAAGTCAGGCAGCTTCCCCAGAGATGAAAGAGTTTATTATAATGTATATACTTACACAGACATGGCTATGGGTGTATAGGACATGACTGGCTTCTTTAATTTTGAAGCAACTTACTGACTTTTGTTTTCACAGTGCCATTTGGATTAATTCCTCTAAATGCAGAACCTTCTTTTTTTGGGTGTGGAGGTAGGGTTTTTCAGAAGTTACACCTCACCAAAAGCAGACTTTTTTTTTTTTTTTCTTGCGTTCCCTGGTAGAAGTCCAGGTGCATATTTTAAAACTCAGNTTTTTTTTTTTTTTTTTTTTTTTCTTGCTTTCCCTGGTAGAAGTCCAGGTGCACATTTTAAAACTCAGTTTACTCTGGATCTGTACTCAGATAAGCAAAGACAGAATGTTGGTCCATATGGGGATGCTTTACTCACCAGCCCATATCTTCATTTCTTTTCTTTTCCTTCAGCTTATCCTTCCTTTGAAATCCTGGCCACCCAAGAAAGTTTCTAAATGCTCTGATCTGGAATATTCTCTTAAAACAATACCTGCAAAGTTATTTTAGATTGCTGATTCATTGCCATCCTTCCAATGGTGTTTAGCTTTTCAGTTCTTGATTGTTGGCAAATCCATGGCAATAATAAAAAGCAGCAGCTAGTCTTTCTCTCAATACGTGGTTGTTCTACATGCTCTAATTTTGCTTGTGGCAGAAGATGCTAACAGTAAGGTACACCAGTAGTCAGCTTGATCATTCATATAATTTTTCTTTAAAAATATAATTTCATGGAATCTTGCTTATAAGACATGCTGGATGGGCTGTACTGAGATGAAATTAATTTTCTTTCTCAAAGAAGATAGTCTAAACAGGAGCTTTCATCAGAATTCCCTTCTGCACTGAAAAAGCCCGGCTGTTAGGAAGAAGGCAGGGATGTGTGCAAACTTCATACTCATGCAATGGTTGGCCTTTTTTATGTAGATTGTCAGTAAGGGGCTGCTTATTTATAACAACTATAGCTGTTTTTCTGGTCAAGTAAAAAACTGTCAGGGTCATGTCTAAGGAAATGGTGTTCTATTGGAGCAAAGCGACATCAGGTATCATGAGGTATATTAGTAAAAATAAATTTGCAATTCTTTCCAGCTATTTAGCCCTTGACTATTATTGTAAAAAGACTAAAGATACTCAAAATACACATTCCATTGGGTTCTCTTTCCAGATCTGAAAAAAAAACAAATAGTCTGTCCAAAGCCTCTTTAATGGAAAACGATTCCCAAGGGAATAGAGAGCTTCTGGTTCTTTTCCAGTAACTAAAAAGTTAGCGATGAAACAGGAAGTGCATATAAATATCTGCTCAGCAAATACGCTTCACATTTATATAGTTAAGAGTGCAGAGGTTAAGAGTGTCCGGCTGGCACTGGGTTTGCTCCATGTTCTCCAGGCTTACAGTTTCATTATTGTGTTTGAAACCTTGGGGGAAAATCTAAGTACTTATCAAATATTTGCATTTATCCACCCTCTTGCAAATCACTTGCATGAATGATATTTTAAAGATTTCCTTGAGCTTACTTGGTGGTTGTCGAAATTCTGTGGTCTACCCTGTCCCATACCTAAAAGTTTTGGGGTTTGCTAAGTTGTGACTTTTTAAATTTTGAAAATAATTCATTAGAAAAAGAAGAAAAAACAAGAGACTAGAGCAAAGAAAGAAACAATCTCCCTACCTCTACTGGAAAAGGTTTTTACAGGGCAGAGGTGGTGGGAGAAGCAAGGCTTGGAAGCTTTGTACGTAAAATCAATGGTGGGATATATTCCAAGGTCAACAAAATATACTGTGGATCTACTTCTGTAACCCGTAACTCCCATAAACACGCCTTTCCGATATGAAAAGTACCACAGCTCCAGTGGGATTATCCAAGTGAAATGGGCTAGCTGGGGAGGCCTGGCTCTTTTTGACAGTAGTTCTGTTCGGTAATCTTAAAGCAGATGGTCCCTCTAGAATTTGGACGTGATTTTGGGAAACACGTATCAGACATGCTAGTCTTTCTTGAACAGTTATTATGATAACACACCAGAACTGGAAACCTCAGGAAAAAGTGAAATGAAGAACAAAAGCTAAGGAGAGCTACTACTGGGAGATACTACAGCTGCTACTACTTATAATTCAGATAAAAAGCACAGATGATACCAGGATCGGGACGGTGAGGGGGTAGTGAGCAGTGATGAAGATAAGGCAGCTGTATAGTGCAAGCTGTATCACTCGGTAAAGTGAATCTATTCAGATAAATTGTTGTAATGCAGCCAAAAGCAAAGTCATATATCCAGGAACAAGAAAAACAGAATGAGGGATTGTATCTTCTGTGTATGAACAAAATAGAAAACTCTAATAAAAATCAAATCTTGGTATCTCCTTGGGGAGAGATATTGGCTACTAACAGGCTCTATGATTCTAGCAGAGAAAATCCTACCTAATAGCTTGAATCTGAAGCCAGACAAGTAAATTAGATACACATTTTTACACTCAGGGTGATGAACCACTGGAAGAATAAGGTTTGTTTGATTCTTCATCTCTTGGTAATGTTAACAAAACATGACATCTGCTTTATGTTGCAGTGTCCCACAGTTTTGGGTTTTTTTTCTTTCTTTCAGTTCAGTAGTCCCCTCAAGTGTGCTGTGTGCTATGGGATTCACGTGCAGTACAGTCAAGAGTCCTGTTAGATAAGTTAGAATCTTTCTGATCACACCTGAAACGTGAGTGTGGTGTAACAGGAGTGTTGAGTTTAATTAAAACTCCAGTAGTAATACTTTCTTATAGTGATTAATAAACAGTGCTGTAGAGCCTGTCTGGAGTAGTTCTCACAGAACAGTTGTCCAGAGACATCTGGAAAGACAGGAAAAGCACACAAAATATAGTGCATGGGATACAGAAAGTTCTTACAAAGCAAACACAAAGGCTGATATTATCCTATAGCAAAACAGCTTAGAGGTGCTCTGCATTAGGGAACAAGAATTTGGAAGCGCCCATCAAGGTACATGTTAGAGGCTTTTCTGAATGGTTGCTTTCATGGGAGCTTTTTAGACTGGAATTTATTGTAGATTTAACTTCACATTAATGACTCATGTAAATTGGAGAAAGCTAATGTGATGTAAGTGAGATGTGCTGCTCTGCTGTGCCTCCAGAATGAGAGCAAGGCATTTAGTCACTAATAGTGATACAATCTCTAATTATGAAATGTTTCATTTGGTGGTACCGCAGTAACATAATAGAATGAGAAAGTCTAATACTTATTTTAATCTACGTTTATACAAAATGGATTGAATTAACTTCAAGCTGTCTGTGCTTTTTGTATTACTTCTACTTTCAAAGTTTTAGGAATGAGGTATTACTACTTTCCACTATGCATTCATCACTAGACCCAATTAGTGGTTGCTGATTAGCTGTTCTATAGCATAATGTGAGCATGATGTAAAAAAACACAAATCCAAAACACATTCCATTTAGAACCTTTATCTACTGTCTAACTTTTCTGCAGAAATCAGGATGCAGTTTTTGTAGATTTTCTCATGTGTGACGCAATCAGAAAATGGGGAGCGGGTAGTAAGGAAGGGTAATTCTGCTGCAGCATTTATAATCCCCAGTAATTGAGAAGGGTGCAAAGAGAAGCAACTTTTAAGAAGAAAGAACAAAGTTTGTGTGTGGAGGTTTGATGTGTGGGTTTTTTGGTGGTTTTGTTTGTTTGCTTATTTTGATTTGTTTTGCTTTGTTTTTGTTTTTAATTTGATTCAAACTTCTGAGGAGGACTTAAGAGAAAAGAAACTTGAGGAGTAGTAACAGAATTTAGCAAGAGACTGTTGAATTTAAGAGGAAAGGTGAGGAAAACCTGAAGATAGTATTGAATCTGCAAGTCTTGGAGAGAGGAAGAAGGGCAGAGTTTTCAGGAGTGGTAGAGAAGAGAGATAAACAAGAAAGATGGGTTAAGCTTTTGAAGAATCAGTCTGAAATAATACTGTGTAGTAAAACAGAGTAGGATGGAGCGAACAGAAGGTGATGAACAGGTGACTGCAATGATACACTCATGAAGCTGAGAACTAGCTCCGGGCACTACTGGAGGTGACAAACTGTAACACAGATTTTGAAGGCTGTTGTATTTCCATTTAGGTGTGATGTTATTTAATATGTTGTGGCCTAGTAGTGGCAGTTTTGTTAATATTGGCACTGATCCATCTGGTGGACAATGTATTTTTCTTGTTTAGCATGGAAACTTCACATATCACATAGAAAAAAAAAAGTGATTCTGAGTGGAAAAAAAAAAAACAAACAACCCACATTTTAAGCAAGTAATAACAATTTCCAGTCCTGGCAAAAAAAAAAAAATTGCAAGACGCTTATATGATCTTAGATGTATGGTTTTTTTTCTCTAAATTCCCTGCTCCCTACTCCCAAAGCTTTTGATGATTATACACACTATCTTCCTACTCATCAGCAGCCTTTTGGTAATGTAGGTTTGTGTCTTGTACTTTTCTGTAAACTCCAGCTGATTGCCAGTGCATTATACCTGCATGCTTTGGCAAGAGTTGGAGGCAATCACATTTTTTAAGTCCAAGACAGCCTTGGACCAGTGGAGCGAGTCGTTGCTTGAATGTCAGAATTCCCTTTGGTACTGAATGTCAGAATTCCCTTTGGTATCTGTTGCCTGATTATAACTTGAGCGTGTCACAGTGGGCTTGCACTGCAGTATCGTCTCCGGTTCATGCCTGATGATAGCTTGCCATGCTGGTATGTTTCTGATGAGAGAAGCCGGATATGATCAGTTTTGTCCTTATATGTCCTTAACATAACAGAGCTGGTCCTTGTGTTCAGTGTTATCTGTTAGTGCATGCTTGTTTTATGTAGGCAGCATTAAAGCTTGTTATCTTCTGTGACAGGTCTTGCTGCAGTTCCACTGTTCATGTAAGCTCAAAAAAAAAAAATCATTGATAACACTCTCTTTAAAAAATTTTGGGGCTTCCAGGTTTTTGTTCTTTGTAAAGCACTAAAAGGTTTACAGGTTCAAATGTTTAATCTATTTCTATGAATCTGGCCCAAAGTCAGTGTTCCATTTAGTTGATGTACTGAGCAGGACACATCATGCAGAATATCAGTCTTTTGCTCTGACCAGTGACTAACTGGCTAAGTATGGACCTCATGAAAAGTAACAGAAGGTGGGTCTGCCATCACATGAAACTTCAGAAGTAAGTTCTCATCAAAGTGTTTTTGGGTGAGCTTAGACAGGAGGACCCATGGTTAATGTAGAATTTGTCGTCTTTGAGTCTTCAGAATTTTTTCTTCCATTCTCTGCCCATGAATTTGATGAGGCTTGACTTCTTGCTAGGACTCCATGACACAGTTTTAAATTGTTCTCTTGTGACTTGAAGCTGTATTTTTAAATGAGTGCTTATATAGGCTTCTCTGTTGCATCTTTCATCACCTTTTCATGATGTCTCCTTGTAAATGTCAGGCACTTCATCAGTTCTATGACTTCACGTACCTTCATACAGGGCCGGTGACCTGGGATGTTCTTCAAGTCTGCATATATCTTGTCAACACCAGTTGTGCTTTGGACTGGGCCTGCTCCTAAGTAATGTACACAGATAGCCGGGAGTGATTTCAACAGAGCCCTTGTTCCGTGCCACCCCTTTGCCTAAAATTGCTGTTTGTTTTGCCTGCTGTTAGATCTGACAGTGCCAGTGTCTCAGGAACAAGGACAAGGAGAATATTAGTCCCCTGTGACTCTTAGTTGGGTAACATGTTTCCACAGAAGTTTCTGGCTGCTTCCAGTACGATATTATCTTGACATCTTTGCAAGACCTGTCACTCTGTTGAAACTTGCAATATATTCAGGTTTCTGCTTGGCCATCTTGCCTTAAACTCTCTGTTTATCAGGATTTTTATCAAGATGATTCATCTTGAATTCATTGTGTGTCCTCCTCTTTGTGGTTTCAGTAGGCTGTCACACAATGGTTGGCAGGACTACCTGGGTAGTAACAATGTGATAGGAGCCGTCTGATCAGCACTGCTTGGGTTTATGTGGTCACTCTCAGCATTTCACAGAAAGCTTTGATGTCTCTGTGCTCTTTTTGAATCCTAGGTAGTTGCGTGGCTTTAACCAATTATTACTCAGTTGTAGTCTGTCAGACTCTCCTTGTCTTCATGTATTGCCAAGCAATACATTCAATTTTGTTGCCATCTTGTAATATGTCTGGGTCTATGTATTATATTGCATTGTAGTCTATATTATAGATGTATACCTTTCCAAGCTTTGTAGTCTGGCAAAAACATTGTTTGGTGATTTGTTGGGGTTGGATGTAGTAAATAGAGATTGATTATGTGAGGCAGTGTTCTTCCTTATAGACTGTATATCAGATTTGGCAACATTGTCTCAGGTTGAAGTAGTGAGTGAATGCTTTCTGGACTTCAAGTAAGTGACTGACAGTGAGGTATCTCCTATTTTTAATGAGCATTTAACTATAGGGGGTGAAATGGAAAAAGTAGTAAGTGCAAAAGACATGATTTCCCTCCGCTGTGGCAGTTTTCCATTCACATAGGAACTGTAGTTGATGCTGACTGGAATTAGGCCTGGATTAAAATTTGGACATTAACTGCAGTCCACATACATGGAAAAAAATAGAAAAATAAATTCCTTTGCTATAGCTGATTTTTGCAGAAATGCCTTTTGATTGAAGTACTACATGCATTTTACAAAGTTCATGTGCTTCTGCAGTTTATTTTAAGAGATCTGAATTTATTTGGTGTAGATTTATTTCAATTATCTAATCAGAAGCAGACACATAACTTCTTAGGCTGTCAAAGGTATTGAGGAATGTATGACAAACTTCAAAGGAATGCATAAGATCTTGCTACACATCTTACCATACATTTTTATAGAAAAGAGTTAATTAAATTTTCTCTTTCTGCCCAGAAATTACTTTTAGGCTAAATTAAGTGTGCGGGGTTGCAAGGCTTTTGAGTGTTCTCTCTTTCTGTTTTAGCTTTGTGGCTGTTTAAACTGCCAAACGCTTATCTGGATCAAAGAAGCAATAAGCAAAGGGGCATCCTTAGGCCAGTTATCAGTTGAAAACAATCTTAGCTGTCACATATCCAAGTTTTAAAGCACATACTCAACTGAATGGATTAAGCAATGAGGACTATGTGTAACACCATTTATTTGCAGTGAAGAAACTTCCAGGAGGAAAGAAGTGCTGTTTCCTAGTGCACATTTCTGCAGGCATGGTTTTGCTGGGGAACAAAAGGACTGTACCAACCTTGTGAGTCTTGTCTGGTGTGGCATGTGGTCCCAGTCAGATGAGACACGAGTTTCCTTGTTGCAGTACAGCCTTCTTCCCTGCCTCCAAACTGGGAACGCAGCTTACTCTTGGGTTAATTCCTATGGAGACTTAATTTATGTTCACTCACTGGGAGGGAAGAAAAAAAAGAAAAAAGAACTCTGGAAAAAAAGTTATCTGAATATACAGCATTCAAGTATGTTTGCAGGGACAATATTTCAAGTTATTAGTCTCAGCAATTTAGATAAGAACATGTACTTTCCTACGAAAGACAAGGCATAGTGTCTTAATATTAATACCTGACACAGAGTAACCCTATGTGATTAAGTACCTAGATAGCTCAACAAGGAGTGAATTAGAAATGTCTGGGAAGATATATGATGCCATTAGTAAAAGATACAGATTTATGTGCGACATTAACATCTCTAAGGCGGCAGAAGCAGAATTGTACTGTTAAAGCTGCATTAATGTTTTGCTTCACCCCAAATGCAACAACAAAGAGATCTCAGAGCAAGTTTTCTGTATGGGTAAAATACTGCCTATCATTCCCTTCAAATTTTCCTTTGTATCTTGTAGCAAATGACTAGGATTCAAATTTTTTTAAATCTATTGGCTGATGTCCATAAAGATAGTGGCATTTTGGGTGCGACTGAACACAAGGATTTGGTTACCCTTTCTTGATGTTTAGGTATCTCAGTACCTGGTGGGAACACCTATGTGCAGCATGGGAGAGAGTTAAGCGGAAAGGACGGCCCCAGAGGAACAGAGCTGGCCAACAGCAAGTGCCAAGCACAGAGGCCTTCTGAAGTCTGCTTATGCTTGAGCTCTTCCAAGCCAGTCCCAGGAAACAGATGAATGGCATACTTCATCTCCAATGACTTCAGAATCAGAGGGGAGGAGAGTGTTGCTACATCTTCTTTGGCTCAGCCCTTTGCTGTTTTATAGTGATCCTTGCTACTGTGAATTACCTGTGTTCTTTTTGTCATCCCCAGTCGGGCTCTGTTTTGCACACACGTAGGGTGGGTCAGCAGTGAAACACCCTCACTCAGTCATGGGGCAATCCTGTACCTCCTGCCAAGAGGGAGGTTTTATTGTCTTGGGTTCATTATAACACAAAGAGATGGAGCCACCTTTATAATACTCTCACAGCCCTGGAGTTTGAAAATGTTCTCTTTCCTGTTGGTATTTTCTTGCTGTATAAAGTCAATTCAGTTGAGCAACAACAAATTTTTGAAAATATGCTTTTACTACAAGGCAGAGGAGCAGTTAATGATTTGGATTGTCTTTCTCCCTTGTTGGTAGCTGGTGTGAAAGTCAGCAGTCAGTCTTTATTGTCTTAAAAGCAGACAAGTAAGAAAAACTGTCATGGTGCCTTGAGTATGGAAAATTTGAGGAGTAGCTCAGTTTCCATGTGGAGAAAGTATGTTTCTCTTGAGCAGACCACCAGTGTGTAGTAAATTGAGGCATAATTATCTACTAAAATTGTTATTTCCTCCTCTTTGAATAAACTGCTAGCGTATACATATAAATAGAAGTTCTGTTGTTTTTGAGGTAAGGCGGTTTAGCTTTGGTACAAGTTATTGGTGGCTTGGGGAAAGTAGGTGCTGAGGTAGGTATGCAGCATATTGAAGAGTTTTGTTGAAACAGTTGGTACACTTCCCCCAAAATCTGGGGATCAGAAGTTAAAGCTGACCACAGCCTTTCAAGCAGATGGTTAGAAAAAGTGTTGCTTATAATAAGTAAGAATAATCTTCTGGCATCCAAGTTTTCCTACATTTGGTGAAAGACCATTAATAATACATTACATGTAAAAGCACTTTTCATCTAAAAGGTCTCAAATATCTTTACAATAATGAATTTTGTGCAAAATCTTGTCAAAAGTATCATTTGGATCATAGAGAAGAGACTGAGGAATAGTGAGCCTGAGGATTTTGTCTTAATTCACACATGAAATGTGAAAGGGAAAGCTAGAAACTTGGTTCAGGACTAGTAGGCTAGTTACGTTACAATCTTTGGCGTATTTTTTCTATCAGCTGGAAAACAACCCTAATGTATGCAGCTGCTGCAGGCAGGAAGGATACAAAGAAGTTGACAAATATCAGAGATGCTGACTGCACATTTCTGATGCATTTTTTTATTTTTTATGGGGAAAGTTGACCAGAAACAGCTCTCTATGGTGCATAACCCTTTATTGTTTAGGGGTTTGTATGTTCCATTTTGTTTGTGGCATAATTTTTTTAATCTTGCAGTCTGAAATGGAAAACCCCCTCACTTTTATGATGTGTAAGCATATATTTTACATTTATTTTCATAACTTCCAATGTAAAGAATCTCTCCAAGGACCTATAATTGGGTTAATAGAGCTGGAGTCTGAGGCTCCATGGACCAGGGAAGTCCTTTAGCTGCGTTCCATAGTATGGATGGTCCTGGCTGCTTCACAAAAACTTGTTCCTGGTAGTCACATGATGAAGGGCCTGATGGAAGGTCTTCAGTGAGAAATATTCTGCTTATGAAACATCACAGAAGTTAGATTTAAAAATAGATTTTATGGGAGAACAATATTTTCATATTAAAAAGCCTTCAAATAGATGGTTGGAATAAGCGTTCATGATTCCTTTAAAATCAAGAAATGAGACTATTCTAGTGATTTCTCAGAAAAGTGAAAGTTAGCATGTATGAAACAGATGCTGAGTTTTTGGCCTTGTTGAAATTGATGACGAAGCTTCTCTACTATCCAGTTGTAGTCTCTTCTCAGATTTGGCAGTCTCGCTGATTTTTGGCTGCTGGCTGTTTTTAGCATTAATCTCTGGCCTTAATGCACAGCTTTCTGGATGTCTAGTACCCTAGGCTACTACATGTCTGTAAATTCTGTATGAATGTTTAGTGCATAAATGATGAGCATTTTCATTTCACATCCTAGTATGCCTGATGCCTCAGACTGATTCCAATTGAGTACAGTGTCAATCAGTGCAGTAGAAAGTAACTCTATTATAGAAACACTTCAGATCCACTTATTTTGACTGGTCGTTGTTGGCAGATTTGAGAACTCTGCACAGAAATTGCAATGGTTTAATCAAAAGTCACCATTCTTCTAGTATAAAATGGACCAGTTGAACAAAACCTCCATAAAAATTTTGACCCCACCAGAGTGAGTATGCATGCATAATTTAAAGCTCCCAAACAGTCTTGTTAAATTCTCATTTTGTACTGTCACAGACAGTCATGGGATGTAAAACAATAATCTGGCTCTTGTGATAGGTCAAAGGTCTGTTTGCTCTTTCATATTTCTCCTTACTTAATTTGGCAAATGGACACTCTTTCTGTCAAAGAGAAGAGGCCAAAACAAAGGGCAGGTTTTTTTCCAAGTTATTTTTGAAACGTCTTGATTCTTGGATGTCCAATTGGGATATTTAAAACCTGGCTGTCATTACCCAAGAAAAAAAATGCTGTTACAACAGCTTAATACAGGCAGCCAAAATCATTAAAAGCTTTTGAGAAAAAATCATCTAAACATACTCAGGTTTTGTTCAACTGCCCGAAACTTAAATGTGCTAATTATAAGCTTAACAAAGGGATTCATATCTTCTCTCTTACCTATCAGTTTTTAAACAAAATGAAAAAGTGTGTCCTTTAAAGAGCTAAAGAGGGGGTCTACTATGTTCTCCTTTCTCGTCATCACACACATCCATACACCTTTTCCTATATCAAAAATCTGTTTATGTTATTTACTCTTTCGCACATGTATAAAGCCAGCTAATGAAGAGCTGTGTAGTATGCTTATCTGACACTCACACAGACAGGAGTTGAATTCTGTGGGAGCTTGAGCTGCAGGATCTAGCCCACCATAGCAAGTTGGGCTGTGTGCTTCACTCACCACCCAGTGATGAGGAGAATTTCCACTGGGCAGAAGCACCTTATATGGTGTAAATAAATTGGTGGAACACTGGAAGAGGTTGCCCAGGGAGGTGGTTGAGGCCCCTTCCCTGGAGATATTCAAGATGAGGCTTGATGAGGCCCTGGGCAACCTGGTCTAGTTGGGGGTGTCCCTGCGACTGCAGGGAGGTCAGACTAGATGACCTTTGGAGATCCTTCCGGCCTGGATGATTTGATGATTCTATGATTCTAAATCTTGTATAGCACTTTCAACACCCAAATGGAAGAAGCTGCTATGAGCTCAGGTCTGCCTGATAACTTGCAACATGGATCACTGAGTAACCCAGGAGCAATGTTGTTATACTCAAATGAGGAAGTTTTCAACGGTTCATTGGCTAATTTTTAATTTTATTTTATTTTTTTTAAATGCTTCTCCTCAAATCTCAGCCTGAGATTATACATTAATTGTCACAGATGTGACAACATAGTCCCTTCCTGCATTTTGAAGCAAAGGTTGTTCTTCGAATACATTCTTCTATAGACGCTTTGTTCCTCAGTATTTCTGCAATGTTTTCCTTTCTTTATCTGTCCTTGGCATAAAACCATGAAACTGATAAAACTATAATCAGAATTATTTGTTGGGGAACCAACAAAGCAACAATTTACTTGAAATATTAAATCAGACTCTCTTTTAGTCACACAGCAAGTGTTGTTACAATGAATGTCTTTAGGTTTAGAAAATTTTCTGTATGCTGATGCCAGTTTATCTCATTTCAGACTCCACTAGGTCATCTTTCCTAGACTCAGGTTATGTACCTGCAGAGAGTAGATGGTTATTCTCAATAGCCTTCAATCCTGTGTAGCCATATGATGTTAAATAGCTTTCTTATTATTTACTTTTAAAGAAATCTTTAAAAGATACCTTCCTTCTGTAGTGTAAAATGACATTAAGATTCAACTGCCAGGCATTGTTTTTCCTGTGTTGCTCTCAAAGTTCTTTATTAAGGAGCTTGGCATTGTTTTCCCTTTTGTCAGTCTGAGAAATTGAAGCACAAAAAAGAAAAATGACTCCTGCAACAGCACCAGACTGGAGTTGATGCCAGACAAATGCTTTGTTCACTATGTCACGCTGTGCTTTGAAAGGCACAAGTCAGGACGGACACTCATCTCACAGTCCAGCTATTATCAAACATGCTAGTAAAACTATTGAGCTATTATTCATCAAAGAGATGGATGGGATTAAAAAAAAAATCTAGAAAAACACTTTTTTTCAGTAGTCCATGGCATCATAGAGCTGTCACAAATAACAGATTCTTTGAAAAATCAAGCTAAGGGCAGAATTAGAGTAACTCTTTTTAAAGGGATTCAAGTAATAGCTTAACTTGTGCTTTGTCACACAACATTTCAGAGTGCACAATTGAGCCAGACAACTATGTTATTTTAACCCACATTCAACATTCCTATCAGTAAATCTGCACAAAGGGCCCCATATCCATATCTTGTGTGGCACTATCATTAAATTCCCCCACCCCCTTTTTTTTTTTCTAATGCCTGGAATTTCATTATGAATCATTAGTGATGTAATACTAAGCCTGTGGAATCTTAAACATGTCTTAAAACCTGTGGAATAAAGTAGACTTCTACCAAATAAAAATTGCAGTACCAAGAAAAATGCTGCATATTTTTCAAAAGGCTCATTGATTTTTTTTTCCCCAAGCATGTTTCAACTATTTGTAGTTGAAAATAAACTTGCTTTAGTAGATGTGTTTTCCAATAAATGTTGTTTGTCTTTTCTTCCCTTCGCTGTTCCCAAGACACTATTTACTGGTTGATTTAAATATAAAATATCTGTTATGTGTTGCCCTCTTTTGCATGAAGAGTGCTTGAGTTGCTTCTGGTTGCTGTAGGAGCCTGCTTTTGGTTTCTTCCTGAAACTGTGGGATTCTGTGCGAGAGTTTTTCTCACTTTTATATTCTGGGATCTCCCAATGTTTCATTAATAAGATATGTGAACACACCAGTCTGAAACAGTGAAAATTATGTCTTTGAGAAGCTCCTCAGCTTCTAAAGTAGGATTTGATTTACACTGTAGCCACTGGTAAAAAGAAAGAAGCTTTAAACTCTAAAAATGTATCTTTAATTATATGGGAAGAATTTCAGGGATGTTCCAAATCCTCTGTGAAATGTTTAGCTGGCACAGAATCATGCTTCTCTCAGAAGCAAGAGTAAAAATTGAAGGGTGTACTTTAGAAGCAGCAGATCTTCAGCAGCCAAACAAGGAACAAACCGCCTGCTTCTGATTTTTTAGCCTATAGAAAGACACGTGCATGTATTTTTCTGGACATGATTCAGAAGCTCTTTTCCCAGAGTTGGTGTTCAGCATTGAATCAGTGCTGGCTATAGGCAGAAGAGTTGTCTGGGTGGTACCAGCAGGAGTGCAGTATGCTCAGGGGGTGTCGTAGTCCTGCTGGCTACGGGGAGTTGCTGCCCAATGGGCCTTCCTTGTGCTGTGCAAAGAGGTGACAAAGGATGGACCAGAGGACAAGGGAGTGTGTCCTGCGTGCTCATGTGTATCCTTGGCTGCTAGGATTGATCAGGAGCTACGCTTAGGAAAAATGAGTCACTGTTGGCTCCTTTACTGCAATGTGTGGGAATGAGCCAAGGGCCGGAGCGGTCTCAGCCAGAGTGTGAACATCCATTAATACTCTGTCTTCAGTGAACTTGATGCCATATCTGCTTGTCTAGCTGTCTTCCTTGCTCTGAAGCAGCAAGTTGTAAGGCTTTGCTGTCAGTTTGCCTTATCTTGGGACGTACTTTTATCTTTTTTATCTTTGACAGCTTTGTGACAGTGTTATGCCTTTGTGTTGCTGACACAACCTTCAGTCCCATCCAACTCACAGCCTGTCCTGAAGCTATCCTGGGTGCCTGCTGTCAACACAACATTTGTTAAAATTGAGTATTTGATGCTCAGTGAATTCCCCTATTGTAGAACTATAATTATCCTGCTGATGCCTGTGATGGGATATTTACTTTAAAAACCTTAAATTTTTATGAACAAAGGCATTGTAGCAAAGTCTTAGTCTAGCCAAATGTCAATTGGCTTGTATTTTATTTTTAACATCAGCAAAGGTTGAATCTTCAGAGAATTAGATTAAGACAATGAAGGATGAAGTAAAAATTATATACATTTTATAATATAGACTACCAGTGGGCATTTTAATATGCAGAGAGCACTCATTAGGTCTGCCAACATTTACCAAGTAATAATATCCCCAGTGAGAGGAGCTAGAGTATAGATGAGGTGTTCAGTATGGTGTGACTGAGTGCTAGAGATCTTTCAGGGCAGATGATGCTTTAAATTCCACTCTTTCTTTGTGAGCCTGATGACAAACTTTTCAAAAACAGCTTTTCAGATTTTAAACAACAAAACCAAACAAAACCTCCCTCCCACAACCCCCTGTCTCTTCCGAGTTTTCTTCTCCGAGCTATAAATTTACTGCTGATATTGGCTTAGGATTTGGCTGGCTGCCCAATACAGTTGTCCCACAAAAATGTACAGAATCTCTATCTTTCAATCTCCTACAAAGAAAAACATGGAACAAAAATGTCAGGGGAAAAATGTGTAGGATAAGACATGACCTTCTTTGAGGTAAGCTTTTGTAAGAAGTGAAGGATCCTAAAAAAACCCATTCTTTTCTAAAATGCAAGTGCTTCTGTTGATGATTGATACCACAACTGACAGAGGCAGTAGGATAGATGGGTGGGTGGTGGAAGTTTTAACCAAAAATGCCTGATCAGAGATGTTAAAACAAAGTTCTTACATACAGAGTGCGTATATGCTGTGTTTTTGTAGGCTGATGAGGAAAACAACAGATAACCCACGTTGTTTCCCCCCCCGTTACATAATTCAATATTACATGCTGAGTTGTCATCAAATTATTACTAACAAAAATTATCAGAAATTAAGCTTCATGTTCGATTCATAAAAGGGACTAAAGGCTGTGCATTAAGCAAGGTTATATCTAACTGTGCTTTTTCACATCAGTAGTGAAAAATACTGTGAAAAAATACTCTAGTTCAAGAACAGGCGAAACTGCTTTAGGTCTCTTTTAAACGTTGTTAGAGGAGAAATTAAAGGACTTATTTTAATAGGTAAGATAAAAGTGTAAAAGTTACCTGCTATGGCAGGCAGAATTATTGTTTTCCTGTTTTAATTATGTCCCTTTAACCAGTATGTATATAAAGCTTGTGAAAAAGGACACTTTAAGGGAGATTTCTCCCAAACACCTGAGAAGTCTTCAAGCTAAAACCTATTAGACTTCTCAGTCACATCTCTGTCTTCAGTCTGGTCAGCTGTAAGAGTTGGGAATTTGCATCTGAGGGTGACTACCCTATTGAGCATTTCAGATGTGGTTGTGATTCTGCACCATGGGTTGCTTGCTATTAGGACATCAAAGAGGAGCTGCTGTCTGTGATGGGTGGTGGCTTTCATGTTGTCACTTCAAGGTGATCATAAGTGGAAGATAGTGTTGCTGGTTGCACAGAAAGATATTTTTACCATTTTTCTCCTTTAGAACGTCTGCAACCCAGATCCACTTGGGTTGTGGTATCTTTTGATCTCGGGAGCTGAATAAAACAGGCCAAGAAATCCCTGGGAACTTCTGCAGCCAAATTTGCTGGAAAGCAGGGTAATTCAGCACATATAATGCTTTCCTCTGAAACGGAGCCATACCTGATATGGTTTCAATGAGTTGCTTGGCTGTTGTTTGCACCTCCTGCTTTAATAACCCTGAGGCAGGGCTCGAAAGTTGTTCAGAAATTAAAGTTTGATTTCTATAGGTATTTAAATGTTCATGCCATAATGGGGGGAGTTGTCCTCAGCATTTTGGCCAAACAAATCTTCAAAGAGTATGGCATTTCATGGGTGTGGCAGCAAAGTAAGGTATTTTGTTTCCTTACTTAGGCTATTATATTCCAGGAAAATGGAAGTAGGTATCTCTTGGTGTCACTGTTTTTGTTTGCTAATGCAGGCTCTACTATCAAAATATTGCCATGTTTAATGCCATGGAACAGGCCCATCAGGATTGCCCTGCTGTGAGAGATTATGGGGTGCCTCAAACCAATTTCCAAACAGCATGTAACATCTTGACACTATTACTTACTGATGAGGGAAGGGAGCAGTCCACAGTGCCACGTTGTTGTGAAAGGGGATGTGTGTGAACCTGTGCAGCTCATCTTCCTCAAAGCTCAGGCCTGATTCTATGGGTCCTGTGCTCATGTCACCTGGGTTGACCTGATATCAAATAAATATCAGCATAACAATGAATGAGATCTTGTGTTCATTCGTGTTGTCAAAAATGGCCTAAATGAATAAAAATTTGATCTGGAGAACTTATAGGTGCTCCAGGTTTTAAGGACTAGCTCAGAAAGCTTACAATTTTTTTTTTGGTAGCATACTGTTAATTATTATCTCAAGGAAAGGGAGAGACAGACAACATATACTTGGTTATTTTCTTGACCTATGAAGAATTATAGCGCTACACCTTGTTTACTGAAAGCTTACTCCAGTATGCAATTGTAACCCACAAAATGCAGTTCACTTATTGTAGTAGTCGAAGTGAAGGAATTTCTCAAAAAATATTAGACTAGTGCCATGTGATCTAAGCTGTAATGACCTTATTTTCACAAAATGATCATTTTCTCCTTCCTAGGAAAAGCACAATTTCATCTTAGAAAAGAACAATGGGAAAACATGCTTTGGTTTGCTTATAAAAATGTAAATGATCTGCTTCTCTGTTTAGAAGTAGCTATCTCTAGCTATAAAATTATGAAAGCAAGATAGTACTGACAACCTGAAGAGGAAGAGAAAGTTTATATTTCCACAGCTGTTTGGGTTTGGTTCCTGTACCTCCATTTCTCCAACTGGTACTTAGTAGATCAATATATAAGTAGATATAATGGTGTGATAATCTAGAGGAATGATTAAAGAAATAAAAAGATTAAATCCAATTGTATCACACTTTGGCCTCTTTTAGGAAAGAAGTGTAAGGTAATTGAGTCTCAGCTTTTCTTTAGGTGTGGCAATCCAGAGATCTCCTGAGCATGAACCAAATAGATCAGTTTTATCCAATATTTTTAGTTACTAGTGTCCCTTGACTGATACTTTGCAGGTTATATAATATAAATGGTATAATAATATATCAAAAAGTGGATAAAGCACTCCTCTGGCTCAAATCCTACCTTGTCAATTAGTGTTCACTCATTCTTACTCTTTAATTTCATAGATGTTTCGTTATTGTCTCCTCTTAGGCAACAATTCAGGTTTTGATAGCTTTGAGGGTACAAGCAGACTTTATAGATGGAAAATGTCATTGTAATTGAGAAATAAACGGTGTAACATCTATTTATTAATTTTGTTCACTGAGGAATTCTTGAAGACATGTGACATAATGGATTTATTTCTATTTTATTTTTTTTGGTACTGTGCTTTGAACTACAGACTAAAACTGGCCCATGAAACAAACACTTGTCTGTTGTCAGGTATATGCTGTGCATGTATTTTTTGGCTGTCACCAAATGCATGCCTACCTTCAAGTAGGCGAATAATCTTATTTGTTTGGTGAGGAGCCGTGCACCCTGTGAATGTGAGTACTTGAGAATAGCTTCACGTTAAGGTATCACAGGATACAAGGCTAATTGAAAAGCCTTGAACGGACATGAGACGTTCTGATTAAGACTAATGTCCACCTATGATGGAGCTTTATTTCAGAAATATTTGTAGTCACGAAGCTACAGAATTCAATGCTGTTTACTATATTGTATATTTAAATATTTATTTTTCTCATCAAATGGAAATGATGGTGGTTTTTTTTTTTTTTTTCATTATAAGTTATGTGGGATGAGCAGTGTAGGAGCTGAATTCCTACTTGGATCACCTTAGGTAACTGCTTGATTCCTGAATAGCATACTAATCACTGGATTTTATTAATGAATGGAACAGTTTTGCATTTTATTAATGCAAGGGTAGATCTAGATTTTTCTCTGGATTAGAGCATTCCACTGACTTTAATGGGACTTTTATTGAGGCTGAGATAGTCCAGAAAATTGGACCTTTGCAATGCGTAAATGCAATTTACCTTTGCAATGCGTATTCTTCTCACCAGATGTCCTGGATTTGGCAAACCTCAGAAAAAGTGGATCTCTTCAGCACTTACTGCAATATAGTCTTAAGAAAGTCCAGGGTAGAGCTTTCTGTAGCAACCACCACCTCAGCTGGATACAGCTGTAATTTTCCATCTTGGTAGTTCTTGGGCCAATGAAGGTGGTTTTTGTTTTTGTAAAACAATGGGGTACAAGTTGTGTTTTGCCATGATGGAGAACAGTATGTGTTTTGGAGACTTCACTCCCCCATCATTCCATCACATGCTGCCTTCATAAGACCTCATTTGGCAGGCAGTATAAAATTGAAACAACCCTCTCAAAATTCTCTTAGATAAGGAATGACTCCCTCAACGCTACTGCTTAGGGATTTAGAAGAAATGGTGCAAAAATGCAGTGTCACTTGCAACAGCATGGTTATTTTTCCAGAGCTTTGTCAGATCTCCTGGTCAAGCCAGTTAGTCTAATGAATATTCTTAAACACATGATTGTGCTGATTAGATGGAAAACATGGAAGGTAAACCGTGTGTCTCTAGGGAAAGGCTGACCGTGAAGCCAGCTCATTTTTGAGAGATTGTTCTTTACCTGGTTCAACAGATAAATACAATTTCTCTGGACCCTGTACCCTGAGTTTTTTGTCTTTTGAGTACATAGACATTTGGAAGTTTTGTCTTTTCACTGCCTCTGCAGATGAAAGGGGATGGGAGCCAGAAAAGCTCCTGAGCAGCTTCCCAGATGGCTTATTTCCCTCCAAGTGGGATATCTGAGTCTGTTCTCCCAGGAACTAGTTCTCCTGCTGAGGTGTCACTCAAAAGCAATTTCCAGTCTCACTGCATACTGCCCAACCTGTTATCATTTAACCTTGCTGTTACTCGGAGGTGGCTGTTTTACCACTCAGCCACAAAGTGGCTAAGTACATCTAAAGAGAGACAAACAACCTGTCACTGAAAACGGAGTATATGCACTCCAGCAGCTATGCAGAAATAGCCAAATGCTTTTGCATCTTTGACTGCAGGCAGCCAGCAATCAAGGAACTGTGCTGGTCTGCTGCCAAAACAAATAAGGAATTCCCTCAGATATTTTTTGCGAAGTGAATCATGGCGGCATAATCAGGTTTGTCTTCATATTAATTGATGCAGTTTGGCTATTAAAATTTTCAGTTCTGTGGCTGATGCTTCCCAGGCTGTTCTCAGGATTGCATTACACTGTGATTGGGTTACGGTCATGGCAGCAGGATCAGGTATATGGAGCAGTTTTCTCTGAAAGTAGAAACAACTCTTTGTCCTTGATGGGACCTTGGATGCATAGTGTAGTCTGCCCTTTCTTGCTTAGGATTTTCTTTTCCTCACAGAGGAGACACTTGAAAAAGAAAAGGAGTTGCAAGCCAGCTTAGTCAGTGGTGCAATAGTACCTGGAAACTACAGCAAGGTTTGAGGTCTGGTCTGCTTTTTAGATCATCCTCACTGTAAAGTTCTTCTGCCTTTGGAGCCCTCTTCATTCCTACCCTTAAACATTTCTGTCTTTGCAGTGCCTGTGATTTGCATTTGGTTACGCAAAAAATCCCTTGGGAGCTGAAGAGGCAGCATCTTCCAGGCTCAGGGGCATCATCACTGGTGAGATATGGTATTTAATACTTATGTGTATATATATATATATTTTTTTTTTTTCCTGAAGGTATTTTCTATTCAGTTGAGACAATTGAGATCATGAGCAACATTTGAGTATTAACTTAGTTTCCTTTGAAACTCAAGATCTGGTGTGGAAAACAGGGTATTGTGGGTGGCTAATATTCATCTTAATTTAATGCATTGATGTCACCAAAAACGGGAATAAACTACTTAACAACATTGGAGTCTTAAGAAGCAGGCATTCTTTTTATTCAGTGCTGGTTGGACAGGGAATCATTCTGTCTAGCGTGCGCACCCAAAGATGCTCAATACTTTGTCTATATTAGTCCAATCTATACATATTCATCACTTTTCCAGGAACAAGTATACGTGTTCATGGTTTTTTCTCAGAACTTATTATCCTGAGGATCCTCCCTTTTGCACAAACTCACTTTATCATCTCAGTGGTCACAATGTTCTTCTAGGACCCTCTGCTGGTCATTCTTACTTGTCCCCTGGGTGAACCCTTGAGTCTTAATACCAAATAAGGGCAGACTTGTTCTATATGCCAATTTGCGGGTTGCAACATTTTGCCTGAATGGATTTTTGTCTTGTTCAAGTAGTCTGCTGCTCCTGTCCTTGTAGTTATCTTGTTCCTGTCTTGCTCTACTAACTTTATTGAACAATACTTCTGCTGTTCCTGTCCTTGCTCTACTATCTTTATTGAGCATTACTTTAATTTTGTTGATTCTGCATCAACTCCCCCCTTTCAAGACTTCCAAAGAAAACTTTCCTGGGAATGTTGTCTAAATCGGAGAAGTGTAGTATTTAGTTTTGGTCCTGAAAAGAGCAAGGCAATATTTCACAAGTGAGACACTTCCAGACTTCACAAAATCCTCAGGAGGTATCATCTCTCTGTACTTCATGAAGAATCTTTGTCTGTTTCCAAATTTCTTCTAAAGCCCTGTTTTATCTGTATATGCATAATAAGAAGGTTAGTAGGAAGCAAACAACATTTTTAGCATATGGTTATAAAAAAAAGCAGAGGCTTGTCTTCGGTAACATTGGGAAGATACTTTATGGTAGTCCTCAATTGAACTGACTGTCAGAAATTGGATTGGTACTTGGGTATCTTCCACCTTGTTGTCTCCATTTATTAATGTTTTGTGTGCTCAGGATTATAAGTATGTGGACAGTAATCCAGTTCTCTGAAACCCTGGAGAAATTCTTCCATATTGTGGTTCCTGTGGTCCCTGGACATTACAAAAATGAGAAGGCATAACTCTTATTTACCTTTGTCATTAAACTTATGTGTGGTCATCCTTGCATGCACACATCAGTTGTACACACAGGGTACAGACTGAGATTATTAATTCAGCTCAACAGCCATACTAGTCTTTCTCCTAGTGAAAGGTTATGAATATGGAGGCTATTATATGTCATTAAGATAATAATGTTGCTAAATACATTAGCAAAGTAGATGACTATGTTCCCTAGGTGTTCTGGTTTTAGTTTGATAGGGACACGCAAAACAATTCTGCTTGCCAGGTGGGAGGAAATTTGCCTTCAAAAGATTATTGCTTCAGTGTTTGATAGAAGTCTTGGTAAGCAATGATGACAATAATAATAAAAAATGTTCCCAGGCTGCACTTGTGCTAAATAGCAATTATAAAACAAATTGTTCCAAGTAAGGGAACTCCATCATTCTGACTACACAGGTGGAGGTCATGTCATGTGTAACAAATTCATCGATCCAAAAGGAGGAGACGTTTATATGAAATAGTAATACATTACAGAATTATAGTAGTGAAGACTAAGGAAAACAATGAAAAGGGGTTTAAAACTGACGTGATACAGCCAACCTGAATGAGGAGGTGAGGAAGGAACTTACCTAGAATGGTTACCTTGTTTGTTGAACACCTCTCTGAAATGCCTGGCCCTTACAAGGACCGTGTCTTGGATGAGGGATATTGCAAATCTGATCTTGACTTTTTCCATGAGGGTAATGTTTTGTTAAGTGTCCCAAAAGTTATCGCCACATAAATGGCAGAATTGATGGCTATTGTGTCTACATTGACTCTTAGTGAGCAAATAGTGGATAAAGGCTTGCCGTTGAGTCATGTTGCCTGTCTTGTACCTGTTTTGTAGACTGCCTTTTATGATGATTGCTCTTCAACAGGCAATACAAGAGTCCGAAGCAGAGCAGAGTCCTGAGTGCATTCCAAGTTTGTGAGGTCAGCTGTAGCTTGCCTGCTCTTCCGGGCTCTGGCTACCACAGCTTGTGTTAGGAGAAGAAGGAAAGGAGAGGCAGGGTGAGCTGGGCTAAAGGCGGGAGGTAATAGAAACCTCAATGTGATAGTTTGGACAGTATTGGCTCCCAAATGCTTTTTTCGTTTGCTTGGAGAAGTGTGAAGGCTCCAGTTTGTCCTTGGGAATAATTAATCTTTAAGCGGTGGAAAACAATGCAATATGAAATTGGTGAGCTGTCCTGACAAAGATATGTGAGAGCAATATTTTTTTGTTTTGAGGCTGTTAATGATGCTGACTAACAGAATTGGTTAATTCTGTAAGGATAATGTTTTTGGCGAATTCCCGTCCTCCAAATGCCTGCAGGCAGACTTGTCCATATTTGCAGTATATTTGAGGTCTAGTGTTCCTCCTTTGGGCCATATATTTTAAAAGGAAATTTTAATGTAAGGCAACATTGTTGCAGAGTAACAGCATTCTCTGAAACACTTTCCAAAAAATTTTAAGGCCAAAGGTCTTGTTTTTTCAGGAGAAAAGATGTGAATCCTCTAATATTTACTCAGTTATAAATAGTGATGGGCAGGGCTCTAAGGATGGATTCTTGGGAGACTGTATCAGGGATGGTTATTTCCCAAACTGAGCAAAGGCAACAGTTGTCTTTAATTGTTGCATCCTCTTTGGCACAGAGAACAGTGTTATTATTAAACAGATATCAAATAATTGTAATAAATTTGTGAGTTGTCCATTCCTCTGCCCAGGTGCTTTTTATTCCTTATTTTACTCAATACCAACAAGAACATGCATCTTGTTTCTAATAAGGTAAGAGGTGGCAATTTAACACTGGGGGAATCTTCATTCAAAATGTTTTAGTTCTTCAGGCACAGAAGTAGGGATGCACATTATATTAGCAATAGGATCATGCAGAGAGTAGGAGAAAGTGCAGCCTGGTGCTGGGTGGTGCTTCATTGGGATGCAAGAGGTGCTGCTGTTGAATGACCAGCTGGGCTTCAGCAGGTAACTGCCCCCTTTCCCTCACCTGTGAAGATTACTACTTTTGTTTGAGAGCTGATATTTGCAAATATTTTACTTTAAAATGAAAACAAAATCTGCAAATATCATTGCTAACAAATAGATGAATGATAGCTAATTCAATTAACCAATTAGTCTGCCTCCCACAGTGAAAATCAACCTCTTACAGTGCAAGTCTTATGAAGCTCAGCACGCACTTTTATGCGTTGCCAAAGAGTTAACATGAAACCCAAGTGGTGCATAAGCCTTGCTAAAGAGGCTGAAGGCCAAAGCCTTTATAATGCCTTGATGTTTTCCAAACACAGTTACAGCCTTTGAGGTGTGTTTATAAACTCGCGGGTCTGCCTGGAACCACAGGGCAGTCCTGGTGTATGCAAGACAGCTGACTTGTTCATTTGCATCACCAGGAAAATAACATCTAGAAGTAAAATTTCCAAAAGTAAGAAAATGCACAGCATTAATTCTTAGACAGGGAGTGCAGTTGCTTCTTTGCTTTCTGATTTCCTCTATCAAGAAAATGTATGGTAACTAAACTGACTGGGATACATGAAAGTATTTTTCAAACAGTAATGTGGTTTTGTGTAATGTATGTTTTTCTGCTGAAGAAGAAAAATCAAAATTGGCCTCTAATAGTTATTAGGTATCATTCCAAAACCCTGCAGTGTAGATTTTTTTTTTTTCTATGTAAGACAGGCATTTAATTTTTTACAAACCTGTGGCCAAACTCTGTAGGACGCTTTAAAGTTTAGGGAACCTAACAGATATGCCATTGTAACCTGTTGTATGCTATCCACGCCCAGAAAATTACACTTAATACCCAGTACTCAAAAAATGAAAAAAATAGTCGCAGGGATTAAATGACAGAATTGCTGCTTTTTTTGGTGGTTGTTGGTACTATCATATATGCTAAAGGCATTCCAACCAAGGGCATGTGGCCGTAATGGAATTTGATGTACAATCAGTTTTAGGGAACAGCCTGTACCTTGTTAATATAATCCATAAAAGGCTTCCAAACTTCCTGAAACCAGTCCCTTCTGTTTCCAAGTCTGCATATGATCTCATAGGAAATGATCTGGGAGAGGCTGGCTAACTCCTTTTGCATAATCAAGGTAGCATTGTTCTTTTAACGCCTAAAGTGACTCGTTTCACTGATACAAGCTCAACAATCCACTTTGCCTCTGTCGCCAAATCCCTTTTATCAGACTCCGCAATGATTTCAGTGGCATTAGATCAGAGTAAATGAGAGAACTGAGGTGTTCTTAGGCCATTTAGACTGGCTTTGATAACACCATTCATTTGCTTCGTCACCTTTTTTTTTTTTGCCTTGACTATTTAAAAAAAGCCTAAATGACTTTCTGCCCAGCAAAATTTGAAAGGTGGAAATGCAAATACATAACATGAGTGGGTACGGTTTATTTTGCAGTGGGGTCAGAGGCAGGTAAGCAACCTGCACATCGCCAGGTTTCATAAACGGCAATAGTAGCAAGACAGGTAGTGAAGAAAGAAAATACCTTCCCTGCATATAGATTTGATATTGTAAAACCTCTCATATATACATTAGTGGTAGATAGAAAAAGAAGTATGTTCTTGTACCAAAGCCCTTTAAAACCTTCTATTCCTGACTTGTTTACATAAAAGCAGAGTCCCTCGTACAGTACGTATTCTTTTATATCCTTGGGATACCCAGGATTTCCTAGCTGTATCTAGCCCAAGAAGGGAAACACTCCAAGGAGCATCTATTTCTGAAAGCCTTGTACGGCAGCTAGTATTAATCTTCGTTGGCAGCAGAGAGAGAGCAAAAGTGTCTGCGTTTTGTATCTGTGTACAAGTACAATTATGGTCTAGTTCATGTGACTAGGTAGTAACTGCACCAAACTGAACTTACAGTGAGCTTAAGCAGAGGGCTCTGTGGCACTCTGCTTACTGCAGAGCTGTTAAGTTTGGCACTCTGCTCTGGGCTCCAGTCAAGCATTTTCTTAACCATATTAGGTTATATGGAAATTGGCCAACGAGCAATAGGCTTCTGATGTACTTATTGTTTGTGCATATAATTTATGGAGAGGACAGTCACTGCTTTTCTTAAAAAGCAGGTTTAACAAAATTAGAGAAATGGAACCCTTTAAAAATTTTCATTAAAGTTTGATAGCAAAACCAGAGCTTTTCCCAAGATAAATGAACCCAAATTTGACATGATTATAACACAACTTTGTGGTTTCCTCGTGCTTTTCAACCATAGATTTTGATCACTCTGTAAATCAGATCTAAATATAGTTAAACAGTAGTTTAGTAGTAAATAGTAGTTAAGCATTATGCTGTTATTCAGGTGAAAAACAGGAGCGTAGTGAACCTGACTGGCTAAGGCTCAAGCTTAGCTATTCCCTTTGGCAGACTTATCCAAGGCATGGTAGCCCCCAGCGAAGGGTGAACAAGTGTACTGCTGACTTTCTAAACTCTTGCAACATTGTTTTTTTGAGTTTAGAAGAGGAGACTTTTGTGTTCTGATGAACTGTCAACAAGGTCCATTTATGTGCCTGTCCACCCTGTCTCCTGGAGAAAAGAAAAAGGAGAAGCAGAAAATACTAAATATTGAGTTTGAGTTGTTTAGTTCCCTCATCATTGTAAATTATCCCAAAGCCAAACAGAATGTGATCTGGCACTTCTTTTCACAGTTGTTTTAAAGAACAGTTAGATGAGAGGTAGGAGCCACTGGTGAATGCCCCACTTGGGATGTTGTCTATCAGTACGTGTAGGCTGGTCTGTTTGTGTCAGGGAGTTCTTACTCAAAGCTATAGCTTATACCTGGGGTATAAAGCAAAAAGCAATGGGCCTGACATGTCTGTGTTGCTTCAGAGATAAAGATGTCTGAAAATTCCAAAACTTGTTTTAAACCTAAAATTTCAAAATAGAGTGTTTTCAGGATGTAGCTGATAATTATTGTGCTTGTAAAGGAGAAAAGCTGAGAAGTAATAGTGTTGGTTAAGTGTATTAGCAAGTCTATCCCATACTCTAGCAGATTTTGGTATTAAAATGACTTTTGATCAATAAATATTTTCATCACTTTTAATTTACAACTACTCCCTGTAGCTGTAAACTCTTGTTTCACTAAAATGATTCTTTGCCCTTGCTAATGCACTTATAATATCTGCAGACAGTTGTCACATACCTTTTTAAGGATTTAATCAATCGATGCATCCTTAGGTCATTTAATCTCTCTTTGTAAGTCAGTCCCTCTCTGCTTGTGTAACATTTTTATGGCTCTCCTGTGATCTACCTCTGGGTTGTTATTATCATTCAGGAAATGAGTTCTCCAGAGCTGAATGCCGTATTCCAGGTGTGATCACCACAGAGCTCTGTTAGGGATATTACCTTTCTGCCCTGTGAAGTTGCTTTTCTATTTATATAAGATTGCTAGGACTCTTTCTGCTACCGCATCATGCCCCTCTTTGGTATATACTCCTAAGAAACTGGGATAAGCAAGGCCAGCTTTAAAACCTTTGAGCATTTGGTTATGAATTTTGGTAACATCTTCCAAAGATGCAAAAAAGGCTGAAGACACACTAGTGGTTTCTAGCTTAAAGGCAGCACTTAAAGTGCTGCCAGGAGGCTGGGATCATCTTCTGAGTTCTGACCCTGCTTTTGCTGATGACATGTATGATCCTATATGTGTCACTTGTCATCTTGGCCCTGTACTTGTATTTGTTAGAAGATGATAACATTACAATAGCTGCATTTTGACCCGATGTGAGGGATGGTTCAAGTTTGCACGTGATCTGTGTGATAAATGATTTAGTCCCAAAAAGGATTCTAATTAAAGTTCACAATTTATTAAACTAATAAAGGCAAGCAAACAGCACTGGGTGCACCGGGACTCTCTGCTCAACCAAGATGCCCATCGCACAATTCCCGTTTCCAGCTTATATTCATTCTGCCAATACATATTCCCAAGAAGAGGTTGGTCTATGCTAATGATTTCTTGAATCTTCTCTGGCGCATGCCCCTCCTCACCCACTGGGGTCTTCTTGACTCCCACCTGGTGGTCAGCGGACAAAATCAGCAGTCCTCCACGGATTGCCCCCAGGATGACTCCAGACCCCACGCATGCACCCCGCAGATCTCCCCTGCCCAGCACGATGCGGTCCACAACAAAACTGGTCCAAGTTCATCAGGGGGTTTTTGCAAGAAGCAGGAACCATACACACACCATCCTGCTTCTTCTAAGCCCTCAGTTACACAGGAACAAGCAGAATGATACACACATAGAGAGGGCCACATTTTACCCTGCAGCCCTAGCATTGTTCCATATTGACACAAATCAGGGGAACACATTTCACAATCTGGAAATAGAAAATATTTGGGCAAAAGGCTGCAGAAAACCATATTACATGACCTGTAATCTTATGATGTCCAGGCTTGTAGAAATGGAGGAGGACTATCATTAAAATTTCTGTTTCTGCATAATCATTTGTCACCTTGTTTGCTAAAAGAAGGGGAGAACTAAATCAAACATAAAGAGTGAACTTTCTATTAAGTGTAACGTCTGCAAATTTCCCTAGAGACCCATTAAGAATATGATTTTAACATGTCCAAGTTGGCTTTGTTGTTTTTCCCAGCTATTGATTTTTGTTTTAAGAGACTAGTACCTTAAGTATATAATATAATATATAATCAGCCAAAAATCTTGGAAAAGGAAGTGAGGCTGTCTTTTGTTTAGATATGTTTATATCAGTGCAAAATGAATGCAATATCATCAAAAAAATGTAGCAGAGCTAGGAGTAGAGTATGGAGAGAGTGAAATATTATTTTTACATGTACTCTGAACTCATGTAAATGATGACATGTCCCAAATGCTTCTTCTGAACACAAGGCTGGTAATCCACTTGTTGGTAAAGCATATGGATTTACTGGATTAAAGAAAACTGTGTCATACCCGGTTGCCTGAAGCAGATGCAGCTGGAGGCAGATTTGTCCAACTCTCCCCTGCCCATTGTCTTTGTGAGATATAAAGCTGATGAAGTTTTTACTTCAGAAACATCCGGTTGATGTTAATTTGTGAGGGGCTGGTGTTTATTTGTGATATGGACCTGGTGAGGTTCTCTCTGGGTGTAGTAACATATATGAAAGCCAGGCTGACTCACAGACAGCATTTTTAATCAGATCCAGTAGTACTTATGTGAGATGAGAAATTTGCAGTAATGGTCCCTGAAGTTTACAAATACGTCCATGATTTGTAGTTTTAGTAAGTGAATGCTCTAAGGTGGCTGAGCATAAACATAGTTGAAGAAAAGTTTTCTTAGCCATAGTTGCATTTTTCACTGCAGATAGCTACTTATAGATTTTGCCGATTAAAAGCTTACAAAATCACTTGTGTGAAAGTTACTGCCCAGATGAAGGCTTTTGCTATAGACTGAAGGAACGGACAAGAAACGAAAGGTGAGCAACAGGTTGACAAGAGCAAGGAGGATGTGCAAAGGCACATGAGTTCTTGAGATAAGAGGAAGGAGACTCTAGGTGACTGACTGTGGTGTTCAGCATTCGCACAACACATGAGGCTACACAAAACAGATAAAAACGCAACCGCAGTTCTGAATTTGCTCAAGGGAAATCAGGAGGAGGGAGAGAGAGAAATACTTATGTTGGTTTCCACCTCAGGTCCAGTACAGAAAGGAGCTCTGCTGTAGGGGTTTAGTTTTATTCATGCAAGAAGCATTTCTATGGAATTTTGGCCTTAGGTGGACTTCCTGAGAACTGCTACTGCCCAGAAGATATTCCAGCTAAAATCTTCTGAGAGCAGTTTGAAAATGCTGGCACTGGTTCTTCTGAACTATGATCCAACTTTAACGATGAGAGGGAATGTAAGAAGTTCTGATTTGAATCTAAATGCCTCCTCTCTACACTGCTCAGCTTGCATATTAAATCAACAGAAGACAACCCCAACCTAGCAAACCCCAAAATGACTGCCTATGAAGAATATGAAAGTAAAAAAAACTGTACAGAATTTATATTTGACAAGACTGAGATATAGTTTTAACCATAGATAGTTACGAGCAGAGGACAGCATGTCCTCAGCAGTGGGAGGAGAGACTGTGGCAGGGTAACACAGCACAGAAAACAAAGTGATCTGCCCTGTACTTGCTGAAAGTGTAGCCTGTTTTTTGGCTGGGTTGCAGCCTTTGCAGGAATCCTTCCCGCCACATCATTATTGCTGTCAGGTCTACAACAGTTGTTACTGTCGTCTGCATGTAGAACTTTCTTGGCTTAATCCTAAAGCACCAGGACTTGGGCTAGTGGATTAAGTGGTATGAGCAAGATGCCGTATTTTTCTGTACATCAGATTTCCTAATGGGAATAACCTGAGGTTGCAGAACCGAATTAGGCAACATATACTTGATCAGTACTGTTTGTATGCTAGTTACACTTTACAGCTTTGTTCATCTTAATAATGTGTAAGATACAATTCTTGCCTGAAGTGTTTCCAACTTAAAAT
The DNA here is from genome assembly GCA_013398155.1 of Pedionomus torquatus. Taxonomy (NCBI): domain Eukaryota; kingdom Metazoa; phylum Chordata; class Aves; order Charadriiformes; family Pedionomidae; genus Pedionomus; species Pedionomus torquatus. Next base: position 769,701 of record VZRU01013592.1, on the reverse strand, counting down.
ATACAAAATAGGCATGTGCAGCATCTGCATCTGTGGCATAGCAGAGATGCAGACTGGCTTGTCTAGGGGTCATGGAGTCTGTTTAGAAGGGAGCTGCGTTTGAAGCCTCGTCCTCAGAAAGGTCTCCCAGTGGCTGACTCTGTAAACATCATTGTGGTCTAAATATTAAGAGGAACTACCTTGATATACGCAAAATGCAGTTTTTGCTTTGAGCCAAGGGAGTCTTGGACCCTTAGAGCTGATTCCTTTTAAGGACAGGTGACTCTGCTAAAGGATTCACCTCTCTGAAATCAATATGCCTGTGACAGCAGGAAGGCTGGGGTGGCTGGGCTTACAGAGATTTCAGGTCTTTCTGAAGCTTGCACATGACTCTGGATGAGCTGGCTACAGCCCAAATTTCAAAGTCTTCAATGAAATTCAAAATAGCACAGTGGGAGATTTTTGGGGTTGATTTAGTTTCCTAGAAGTGCATGAAACACCAGTATGACACAGTATGATCGAGCAGCACGGAGCTGAGATATGGATGTTTTCTGGATCCAGCCTCCTCTTTTACATGTATAAAAGGCAGTTATTTTGAAGTACTGACTGATTGTGGCCCACCTGTGTTATTCTTGGGACAGAATTACAGTGTTTCTTTGGAAGTCTTTTTCTGTATGCCTCCTTCCATATGCCTCACTGTGCCATGTAACAGAACAAGCTAAAGAGCTACTACTACATTTACTTGTGATTTCAGGGAGAAAAGTTTTCCTATTGCTGGTTTCTGCTCCCTCCTGTCTGTTCCAGAATTTTAGTTAAGCAAATTCTTGGCAAGATAATTAAGTAGCTTGGATATAAAAGATTTTGGTTTATGACTCTTAATAAAATGTGTACTTGTGCCTGAGAAGTTAAAGGTAAGCAGATCTCATGCTCCAGAGTGTAAGTTGAATGCTGAGGGACTTGGAAAAAGAATTCACCTGTCTTATCCTGCTTATTATTGCATCATTTTATATGTGAATGGGGGATTTGTTTCATCTTCTGAATATCTCATAGCCACCGTTGGAGGCAGAATGCTAGTGTTGGTAGAGTAGCAGCTACAGTTGGTATCATTACTGTTATGTTTATGATCCAAACAAAAATAACAGATCAGAGCTCTATAATAATAGAAAGAAAAATTTATAGGCAAATTAAATATGGGGGGAAATCAAGAGAAAATAGTCGTGGTTAGGGGGAGAGTATTAATGAGAGGAAATGGGCACTCAGTGGAAGTCAAAGCTAGTAACCCTCCATTGTACCTCTTTAAATTATCTCTAAATTCTTTCTTCCTTTAAGGAAAAATTTAAGGGTTTAATTCTTTCTTCCTTTAAGGAAAAGAAATTGAATTAATGGACTTCAAAACAGTATGTTTGGCAAAAAAAAAAAAGAAGTGCTGTGTCTTGAATTCATTATGCTTATACAGCTATCTCAGACTGGATTTAGATTGGGGTTTTGTTTGTTGATTTGATTGCTATCTATGGTTAACAGAATGTCCATAGTCAGAATATCTTGGGTTCTGGTTTTGTTACATCTGTCATCGATTTTTTGATACCTTTTGGCTATGAGGGTATGCTGACTTGCCAGTTGAATCCTTAGGAATCTTTCTTTGCAAATGCTTCTGTGGAAAAGGTGATGACCGTGCACTTCCTCCTCCTTTATTTGGTCTTTTGATGAGCTCCAGCTTTCTGCTGCTCTTGTTCAGGATACATAGCATTTATGCTGAAACTGGCAGATGGTGTCATAAAATATAGAAGGTAGCCTAGAAGAAAATGTTGTCAGGTAATCCAGTCCATTTTTTGGCCCAAACCAGAAGTTACTACTTAAGTAGATTTTGGATGATATATTCTGTTCCAGAAGTGTCCCATACAGAGCTTTGCAGTTTGCCTCAATTGACCTGTAATAGCACTTAATTGTGCTTCTCTTTACAGAGTTTCCCCAAATGTCTTAATTGGCAGGGAAATAGCTAGTAAGGGAGAAAAGTCAGTCTCTGTTGCTCTGTCTTAAGCAAATTGTATCTTGTCCTGCCCTCAGTGGATATGAAGAGTTTATCTTTCTCTTCTCCTTTAATGTACGTGAGGAGAATTACTGTGTCTTTTAGATTCAACGAACCCAACTCTTTCCAGCCTTTTTCCCAGAAGACATGTCTCCTAGATCTCTGAAAACTTTTCTTGCCGTCTTCTGGATCCTCCACGTATTTCCTGAAGTGATAGATGGATTCAGAACTCCATCCAGGAACTGACCAGTGGCTCAAGAGGAAGGGAGTGTTGTTTGCAATTGTTATGTTTCCAGTTGTATCACGTTCCTACAGTGCAATTCACTACCAGTCCTGTGTCTTGGGGTTCCCCCTGGTTTCTTTCTTTTTTTTTTTCCTTTTAAAGAACAGGCAATTACTGCTACATTTAATAAATCACTGCCTGGCATTTGTGAAAATAATTGCCAAACCACCATTATGAATTGTTTGGGGTAGATTTATGCTGCAAATTTAGAATTCCCAAAGATTAAGATTGCCTGGTTTTGCATGTTCTTTTGCTAGTCAATAGTGCCTTCGCTTGCAATTCCCAACTTTTATCTTTTTTTCTTTTTAGCTATTGATTGCAAAATATGTGTCAATGAAGAATCTTGATCTTTTTGAACAAGGACTTCTGTTGCTTAATATATTCAGCTGTCATGACCAAGTGGCTTTACAGGATAGGTCAGGTTGAAAAACAAAATAAGCTGACACTGGGAAGCAAGCCCTAGAGCAATGAGGGAAATGGAAATGTACGCATGAAATGCTTCAATGTGTTTTTGAAAGTGATTAGAACAGCAATTACAGAAACACTCGAGGAGACTAGGAAGGATTTAAAGCCTAGTTTCTTCAGCACTTATGGGTGTGCTTCATATTCATTTTTAATATCTGGTTTTAGAAATCTTGAGAAAGAGGCAATGCTATGACAGAAGAGTAAACATGTTTTGTTGAAAGTGGAGTGAGTCCTGTGGAAGACGTCATCTTATTAGAGTAGAAGTCACACTCCTTCAATATGAGATGAATGGCTTAAGGCGAGGTGTTTGCTTCTCTAATCTTTCTTGCTATCCCATGCCTGAAAGATTTTGGAGTCTTTGAAGTGAATTTGCCATAGCAGTGGAAGTGTCATGCAGATCTCCTTAAGCTTGGCTTCCTGGAGGTTACGTAGATGCTCAAATGATTGTTAATGAAGGGAACAGCTTGTCCTTAAGAAGTAAATTGAGAACATCTAAGTTGGTAGCAAAGAGATTGTCAATTCCTAACATCTATTTGCATTGTTTCAAATATGCTGAATTCAGAATAATGGCATTGTAAGGAAAGGTACATATATGTTCTTTACTCCCACTGAGCAATTGATTCAATTCAAACTTTTTTTTTTCTACTTCATAAAAGAGAGGGGGAATGAAAAAAGAGTGTCTGTAAGCATAAATATGTAGAAGAGGAAAAAGCTTTAGAAATATAAGACTTAGAAAAAATAAAATTGGACTTGTAATGAAGCTTAATGGTAAGAATTCACAATAGGTGTGTTACTCTAAATAAGTAGAGAAAAGTCTCTAATTTGTTGAAGAATATAAGTTTCTTTACATTATTTGCCCAGATGTGGGTGTGACAGATGGGACTAGATGTCCACGATACAACTCTATGGGCTCTGTATAAGTCAAGCTGAATGTGGCCAATATTCTCAGAATAAGATGCTTACTAAAGAGATAAGCTTTGCCTTGGTGACTGCTTAGCTCCAGTATTCACTTTTAGAAATACTTTAGAATTGCCTCTTAGGGTGACAACTGATATACTCTAGAATTTCCCAGTTTTGGAAACAGGAAACAACTGCTGTTTTAAACTTTCCCAAGCACTGTTTTTCAGTGCATTACCTTGTCTTTCCTCTCAAAAGTTTTTTGTCTGACCCTAAGAAGGAAGACCTTGTGCACATCACTGTGGTACATACATAGACCTCAACTGAATGCCAGGTATTTTTAATAGAATTCCATTTGTGTATTATGCACATTCACAAAATGTTAATAGAAATTCTTGGAAACATGAAAGAGGATTTCAAGTAGGCTCTGAAACAGAATAAACATATTGGTAACAGTCAGTTGTGCAGAGGTAAATACTTGTTTTCCCCTTCACAATGTTACAAGAGTGTAAAGACATTTAATATTTGCTCAGTAATGTAATATCTTATTTGTGTAGACTTATGAAGAAAAATCAAGTGTTTTCCTTTTCCCTTCCCACCCTTTCCTCTGAGGCATTGTTAGAGTGTATGCATATTTTTTCTGATCCAAACCTGAAGAACTGAAACACTTTTTTTTCCACTGATGAGATATGTTTCGGACATTTTCAAAATTCTCAGGCCTGTTAGTTGTGTCACTTTTCTTTCCTCAGGACTCTTCAAGTTAAAGAGTTTGTTGCTGTCACAAAGGCCATAATGAATATTCAGGAATATTCAAGTAAGAGTAAGGGAACAAAAGAACCCTAAGTTCTCCCGTTTAGCATCTTGTGAAGGCCACTTCCATTTCTGACCTTCAAGCACTGTAAACACCCATCAAAGTCTTGCTGTATGGCATTAATATTATATTTTTAATGTTATTTTTCATTATATAGCATGTGTATAGTCTTGAAATCTTTTTCAGATTGCTAAAATACAAATATACAGACAGAAAAAGGGAGAATAATTTTAAATGCTTTATGAATGATATCAACAAGACCTCAGACATTAGTGTCATCTTTGGGACCCGTAAAAAATTATGGTCTTGAAGTTTCTAGGTATATCTGTTAGATCAAGAACTCAGAGTTAATGTAAAGGATTGAGTTTGCCATATTGGAAGTATTACGTGTGCTCTGCAAGAATAATAACTATGCTAGGAAAAACAAGATAAGATGTTTAATGACATTTAGTTAAGGCATCATGACTCCTGTAGATGTGCCTTGGCCACAAGATTTTCCTTACTCTCAGTAAACACAAATAAAGTGAAGTCAACTAAAGCACATTGCCAGTTAAAAAGTCTTCATGATGGAGTGCAGTTTGGCAAATAGAGAACTGGATTACATCTTAGAAGGACCAAAGTTATTATCTTGCTGTTTCAGACCTTTTCCATCTCTCCTGTGGGAGGCCTTTAATAGCTTGTATTAATTCCCTGGGATTCGATCCCATAACATGTCTCAGTAAGGAGTAGCTTGAAGCAGGTTTCAGCACTGAGCTCTTCCTTTCTAGGTGGATTGTACAGCATTGGCGTGATTCGTTCTGAAGTTTGTGTCACAGTCAGACAACCTTTTGGTTAGTATGTTGGATGTGGCATATTTCATGGTTGATTTAGCTGGATTCATAGAACTTTTCATAAACCACGCAGTTCTAGAGGGAAATTTATGGGTTTGAATGAGTAACCAGTTACATAGGGTAAATGGCACTGTCTCCAATTACTGTACGAAAGGAAGTTTGGGTTTACCACTAATTGCAGATAAAAATTAATATTTGCAAAGGAGACACGTATGATTTATTTATAAGTGTTTTCTGTTTCCATAATGAAATTTCCTTCGGGTTTAAGTGCAGTCATTTGGAGGAAAAAGCAGAGGTCTGTGGCTCATTAGTTTCTGGTGGTTGTCAGAAGCCATTAATCAATTGCCCCTTTTACCAACATAGGTCCTAATTCAGAAAAGCATTTAGGCACATGCTTAACTGTAAGCATGTGTTTCAAAGCACTTTGCTAAATCAGGGCTTTAATGTGGTTCAAGCTTGCCGCATTTCTTTCGAAGTCTAAGGTTACCCTGAAATGACAGCACTAGTTAATACCTCAGCTAAGGTGCCATGTACCTTCCTTACCTGTATTTCTAAAAAGTGAGATGCAAGGGGAAAAAAAGGGCTGATTTTTCCCTCTGCCCCCTTTCCCTCATCCTTTTCGAATCCCATCTCAAATGGGAGTCTCTGTGCTGAATAGTAAAGCGTGTGAAATGATAGCAAGTCAGGGAAAACAAAATGAGGGAAAAGCAGTTTCTGCTTAATTAAGTGGAAATTAACGCTCCGATCTCTGTTTTTACTAAAGCTCACTTCAGTATGTGGAGGAAAGGGGAAGGCAGCAGAGCTATGTTCTGATGTGGCCAGATGAATCCTGATGTGCAGGATCTCGTGTCTGGGTAGGGTACACCTACAACTTAATCTACAGAGGGAGACTTAGAGTGAGGAGAACTTTAATTGTCCTTCTTCTTCCTTTTCACACTTCTGCTCTTGTCAAAATTACAGTGGGACTTTCAGTGGTAATGAAAGGTCAAGACTGAGGGTTTTGTTGTCAGTTTCAGTCTTGTCCATTTTTGTCTGGTACAAAAAAGGATGCAATCCAACCACATCTATCCTGTGGAGAAATTCCCTGGCTGAAGCAGCATCCTACCTGCCTCAATGCCAGCATAATTGGCCCCTGTGTACACCCTTCCCACTTTAACTCCATTAAGAGAATCCAAGGGACCTGAGGGCTTTCTTATGCCTTTACATTTATTCATACATGATTCCTGATTTAGTGGAGGTGATTGAGAGCTGTCAGAAATTGCAGCAGTTTACTGGACTAATGTGTTTTTTATGTATTGGCAGGAAGCTGGATGCTTTGAGGTAAAGGGCACTGCTATTACAGTCCTTTCAGGATTTGTTTGGCATGGGAGAGAGTATAGCCCTTACACATTTTTTCCCTCTCTTCTATGAAAGTCAAATCTCCCCAGCAATGACAGCCATGCATCACACAAAGACCTTGATTCATTACGGGCTTTGCAGTAGGGATGCTGCCTGTTGAATCATCAGCACCACTTTCTGATGAACCTTTGTTTCCTTTGGATTTCCTCCTCTCAAATGCTGCTGCCACTCATACTTGTTTTGATTGCGAAGTCTGACATCATTTCAGCCTGAGGTTGTATGTGGGAAGGAAAATAACTTCATTAATTCATGTTTCCATTTTCTTCCCTTTCCATATTTTGATAGCAACGAGAACACATGATGGAACATTGCATGTAAATCTTTGCTATGTACATTGCATGGGTGGAAATGACCCGTGCCTTTCAGACCAAAGCAAAACCTCTGTTGCTCATAATGGACCTTGACTCTGCAACATGCAGTCAAGAGGTTAGTGTGGAAAATTTTGCATGCTTCCTTTGGCTTTCTAGTTGTATTTTCTCTATCCCAGAGAAGAGAAACCAAAACACTTTCCTTTATCTGTATTAGTAGTTTTATACCACACTTGTGTGGAGCTCAAGCATTGTTTGTGTTTAAAAGCATTCCAAGATCTCTAAGACTTAAAATGTGACCAGTTGAGAGTCACAGGGCAGCAGGGGAATAAGAACCACCAAGGCAAACTCTTGCTCCCAGTGTCACCCCAAGCCCTTAAAGCAAATCACATAGCAGAATTAGGCAGGTAAGTCTTGTCTTGAATCTCAGGTCACAGCTTTGTCTTTTGCTGGTGAAAGGATGTCTTTCAAAAGCTCAAACTGTTTTCTATAGCTTGATTGATAATGGTGTCAGTGGCTGTCTCCTTAGCAAGCTTTTCCTATGGGACCCTAAATAGAATTGTTCCTCGCACCAGTGGTAAATATTTTTTTTTTTTTTTACTTTAGCATGAGTTACTAAGGCAGGTAAAAGCAGAGACTCTTTATGTGGTGCTTTCTGCCAACCCTCTCCCCATTTGGAACATGTTCCTTTGAATGATTTTGCTTTTGGAAAGTTTTAAGATAGTTAGTTCCCAGTTTTCCTTCATGTTTTTGTCATATGGTTGTTTAGAATTCCTAGTTGCCCTGTGCTTTTTTTGGTGTGCAAGAGGTTTAATGGGCTTCATGTCTGGTACCTTTGCGCTATGGACTGCTGAGTACTGTGTGTTTGGGTATTGCAGATGGATTAGGAGCAGAAACTGTGGGCTTTGTGCAAAGAGAGCTGTGTATGTCTGTACAGCCTTAAAGCTGTCACTTGTTGCTACTCAAGATTCCTTGCTCTACAGAATGCAGCATATCTGAGGAAAGGGATCATGAATAGAAAATTGATTATTTGTCAAGATAAACTATCGAGTCTTGAAAGATGCTGAGCCTTGAAAACTGTGAATCCTTAGCCATCCACAGAAGATACCCAGTGACAGCAGAGATGCAATCTTTAATAAAACAAAATGACTGTATTTGCTTCTAGGCCATGAAGTTTAACAAAAAAAAAAAAAAAAAAAAAAAAAAAAAAAAAAGAAAAAAAAAAAGGGAAAGGAGGGACAGGGGGAAAAAAAAAAGGAGAAATGGGTAGGATACGTGTGATTAATATTGATTTAACTTTGCTGTCTGTGATGATGGTATGCAGTGATGAAGTGGATGTGTTCTGTGATTTATTTTCTTCTACTTTAAAGTAGTGGAGCTCTAAAAATGACTAATGAACCTCCTTTCAAGGTTCATATCTATGACCTAATTCTTATGTGTAGGAATCTTGTCTTCCCCTCAACTGCAGCAGAAAGTTGAGGGTTGCTTATCCAAAGAGTGTTAGAGGCCAAAGCAGAGACCCTGGACAAGATCCAGCCCAAATAGCTGCATTCCACTGAAAACAGGAATCAGATGTACAGTGTACATGATAGTCTAATTGGCAGATGCTATTTACCATATGTTAATTGCGAGTTGGATTGTAAATTATGATGTTGATTAAGGCAATAATTTGAGCAGTTCCATGTAAGATGCTGAGTTGTTAAAAAGAATTGTTCTGATAGAAGCATTTTTATCAGGATACCATTGAACTTTTTGTTCTGAACGAAAACTTGTTAATGCACATTGTCCAAAACCTCCAGCGATGCAAACTGGAATACATAAGGATAGTTTCCACAGAGAAGTTATTACCTAAGGAACTGGCCTGTTGTACTTTTATACTGTGGAAAGATAGTATAGTTTGTATGTTTGCATGCTGTATTTTTGTGCTGTATGTTGCAAGATGTATCATTGTATAGGTATCATGAAACTCTACTGTAGCTGCAGAATCACAGAACAGCTGAGAATGCAAGAGACCTCTGGAGATTTTACAGTCCACCCCTTCTCTGCTCAAAACAAAAGCAGCTAGAGAAGGTTGCCCATGTTTGTGTTCAGTTGGATTTTGAGTGTCTTTAAGGATAGACTTTATGACCTTTCTTTGTTGAACTTTATAAGAGTTCCTGTTGGGCCATTTCTTCAGCTTGTCAAAATCTCTCTGAATAGGAGAACAACCATCTGGTGTATGAAACATTCCTTCCAGATTTATATTGTCTGCAAACTTGCATGGACTTTTTTATCATCCAGGTCATTAATGAAAATGCTACTTAGTGCTGGTCCCGGTGTCAACCCTGGTGTACACCACAAGTGACTGGTCTCCCAGTGGGTTTCGTAACACTGATCTCAACCCTGACTGGGCCTGACAGTTCTTCCGGTTTTCAGTCCATCTTTTTCTTTGTGTGGATGTTACGTGCTATGAGACAGGTATCAAAAGCCTTACTGAAGTCGAGATTAAAAAAATCCATTCTTTTCTCATCTCAAAATAATCTAAACCAATTAGACTAATTTGTCCATGCTTGGAGTGTTATGTCATCTTGAAATATAAATGAGTGTAACTGGGGAGTAAAAATTAGATTATTTTCAGTCTTTTTTGGAGGTGATATACTTTTTTTTTTTCAATTAAATTTTCAAAGATAGAAGGTGCATAAACCCTATTAAAGCTTATGAGGTTTGGACACTTATTCGTTATTCATGCCTTCAAAAATTTATATTTTGTGTTTTGCTAGAAACAGGTATGTTGGCCAAGCTAAGTACTTGCCTGCCAGAACTGATTTTAGAGCGCTTGAGAGCAAGGCAATGGTGGGCTGTGGTCTTGAAGAACCTCTTCCAGGGTTCTGTGATCAAAGCTTGTCCGTTAAGACTATTCTGAGTATTTTATTTCCAATTTTATTTTGTAAAGAGCTGGTAAGTGATCACAGGAAGTTATAGTTAAGTTACTGATGTGAACAATGGATCTTACAGATATCAGTGGAAAATAGTACTGCTTGTTAGTCACAGTAACTTACAATCCATTAACATGCTGATTTATGCTAAGAAAATAATATTCCATTGTAAACTATTTATGACTAGAACCCTACTGATTCTCAATAGCTTTTTTATTAATGTTCACTAGCTAGTGTTATTTGTGTTTTATTTTCTATTATATTACCTGCATCTGGACTGAAACTTGTGACATTGAGAATTTGCCTGTATTCACTATGGTGAAGTAGGTTGGACTTGATGACCTTAAAGGTCTTTTTCAACCTAGATGGTTCTGCAATTTGTATGCAACAGGGTATGGTTACCCTGTTTTTTTTCCTCTCATTTAAAATGTCTAGTTTCTTCATGCAGTGATCTGTAGGCACAAGCAGGGATTCTTCTCTTAGTTTATAGAAGTGAATAGTCTAACACACAGAACGCTATACCCCAGGGAGGGATCCTAACATAAGAATGGAACTGAAAATCAGTCATTGGACTGTGCAAAGTGTGTTGCAAGTCTCCTATGTTAGATATTTCACTACAGGGGAAAGAGCTGGGGAAAGCTGTTGCACGAAGAAGGTCAAAACGGTGTGCTCATCCTACAGACCAATCCAGCAGGTGCAATGCTGCAGTTCCTTCTTGGTACAGAGTGGTCCCAGTAATTCTTCTTATGGGACACCAGCTGCAGCGGTGGTCATGGTCATTTGTATCATTATGGCTGAGCAGTGCTTTAGCTGTATCTCACTGCTCACATTGCTGAAACAATTTCTATTTAACTAGCAGGGCTGACTATCTTCTCATGGAACATATGAAGGTATCCCAAAGGGAACAGAGCTAATTATCTGAGTGCTTTAATGAGCATGGTGGGCAAGCAGCAGAAATCTTACATGACTTCTTTTAGCGTATAGTCTTATTCTCAAAAATGTACCGAAACCCATACTGTTGGCACACGCCTGTGGGTACAAGAGTACTTGTCATGTGTCACCCCACTTCCTTTATGCCACAGTGCTGAGGTTTTCCCTCACATTTAAATTGGAAAGAAGGTGACTTTCTGTCTGTGTTCTACAGTCAAATACTCACCCAGCACCATGTCATTATAACAAGTTTTTAAGCTGTACCAGCAGACGTGAGGAAAAAAGCTTCCTTTTTTTCTTGCTTTAAAAAAAAAAGGAGGACAATACTTCACACAATACAGTGAACAGTGTGTATTGCTTTGAGAGATTGATTTATATCCATTCTCTCAGGAACTCCAAGTAGGTGAAATTGCCATGTTGAAGGAGAGGCTACTTTGATTTACGTCATCTTCAAAGTGTTCGGACTTCCAGTCACACTCTAAGCTCTCAAACTGAAATAGCTATGTCTACCGAAGGATTTGTAAGGGCTTAGCTGCATCTGTTCAGAATAGTACCTTTCATAGAAGTACTGCAGCTCTCTCTTTTTTTTTTTTTTTCTTGGGCGGGGGCGTTGGGGTTTTTTTGTTGTTTTTCTGCTCTAGCAAAAAAAGCTTGCTTAAATGATGTGGTTCATAATTACTTGGCTATGGACACGTTACCAGAGAGATGATGTTCAGGGCACCAGAGGAGATCAAACAATGCTATGACTGCTCTATACAACCAAACAGTCTTCGTATTGAGGCAGATATTTGAAAATAGAGACAAATTGGTCCACAGAGAAATGTGCACATCTGAGAATGGAGTAATTTTTATCAATGTTTGTCCTAAAACTGGGAGAGCTTGGTTTGCCACTGCTTGATCTCTTGAGTCTTAGGCCACAGTCACCTCAGGGATTGAGATTTCATGTCAGAGTGTAGATGTGTGTATTGCATACCACAATGCATACCGCAGAATGTATTTCTGCTTTAAAAGAATGAAGTAGACAACTGGGTATGTTTTAAGCTTTGTGTCCTCATTTCAAGAATCCCAGTGAAGCAAGAACCCTTAAGACTGTGGCACATAAGTAGAAAATTTTGATTATAGACAATCTTTCATCTTTCTTATGAAATGTCCATCTGAAATTTTATTAGATGTGTCTTCAGGTATAAGCATGCTGCATACTTTTTGGGGGCTAATAAATCATAGTCTCTATGTTAACTACATAGAAATTTTTACCCATGCATGATCTTCACAGATGTTTGGTCAATTACCAAGCACAGGTGGTCCCACTTGCTGTTGCAATAGGACACTAAAGATACTGTTGCTGTATTGTATGCTTAGAACAAGACAGTATGTGGGGCTTGCCTTAAGCTTCCACTTTTTTCCTTCTTCCTCCCATTATTTTTAATGCTTTGGATATAATTTATAGATGTTTAAAGAGGCCCTTCAATCCATGTGAAGTGTATGCTTTGATTCTGGCACAAGCAAGGAAGTCAACAGCAACAGCATTGCTATTTTGGGAGATGACAGCATCTTTTGCCACACTTGTCACTGCCCTGTCTCCCTTTTCAGAGCATACCACTGAAAGAATTTGACAGAAACCAGTTTTGTGTTTCTAGGAAATGAAGCATGTTTTTCTTTCAGAGCAAGTTGAGCTCCCCCTAATCCCTCCCCCCCCCTAAAGAAAACCAAATGGGGGAAAAAAAAAAGCTGGACAAAAAAAGTTTGACATGCTGGGACTCCCCCAGGTAAGATCTTCATTCATGTCTGTGACTTCAGAACATGTCTGTGACTGTGCAAGTTATTTATTTTCCTTTTGTTACAATCAGACTATTGTAAAATGAGAGCAGAAATTTCTCCATAGGTTTGTTGTGAGATTGAAAACCGTGAAACAGTATTACAGTGGAAATCATGAATACCATAAACAGAAACAAAATGCTGACTAAAAGGTATGAGGGGTATGCTTGTGCTTGGGTATTACAAAAAAACATACAAACTTAGACAGGGGAGAAGATAATGCATTACCTGAAGCTTTCCCTGAGTGGAGTTTTGACCATTTTCCTCTCATGCTTGGATCCAGCTTTTTTGATTTCCCATAGATATGCAGAGGGCAATTCTGTGTATGGAATCATTGGTTTGCTACTAGAAGGATCACTAAAGCTACTGTCCCACTCGGGCACCCTCGATGGAAAATGCAAAGTAGCCAGACATTAACTGGGAGTCAGTCTGTTCCTAACTGGGTTGACATAGCTGCAGCTGCCATTACTGGTACTCTGTCAGCTTTATAGATTGGTGAAAGAGTTCATTCTATGAGGCTGCTAATCCAGCATGAGTTAGAAAAATTCATAATTACTTATTTGATTGCCCCCCACCACCAAATTCAGCCTAGAAACAAGCTATTACTCAAATAGAGAAGTGGGACCATACTATTAGTTTTCACAGTCTTGCTGCCAAGTGATTGAATTTGACATTGTCACACAGAAGGCTGATTCCTGGAGCTGGCATTCCAGGCATTGCACTGCAACAGCGAGGTCTATGGGAAAAAGTCGAGGAGCACTGTCTGGAGGAATTATGTCAGCCAGCCCAAATTCCAGCTGAGGAATCCCTAGATGATAATTATTTAGAAAGTTTCTGCTCTCTAGTGGGTAGAAGTCAAAATTAGAAAAATATCAGAGATGATGAATGGCTTGGAGGAGAACAATCTAATTGTTTTGATGAAAGCTGTTTTGTAGATCAAACTCAGAGCTACAGCAATAGCCATCTAACTTCTCAAACCCTCAATCTTTTTTTTTTTTTTTTTCCTTCCTTTGATTATCTATTTTCAATCTCCTGTTTCTGGAAAGATAGGTAGAATGAGCCATGCTGCATGAAATATTTGTTATCATAAGGATTTTTGTGCAGTCCTCCTATCTCACAGTAAATCAACACAGATTCCTTCTCTGTTGGTATGTGGGCCTCTTTTCTGAATGTGCAAAATCAAGCAGTCTGGGTCATCTGTCTTTTTGGTGTCTGCAGAGTGGACAAGAACCACTGAGGATACTATAAATATAAAGGAATAATGTGATAATGTCTTGGATGTGACAACATGTAGCTATAGCAAGCCCTAGCGTTAAGCTGGAAGAGGCATGAGAGTTGCTCTAGTCCTCTAATGTAATGGACCTAGCTCACACCTACTGCTAATCTCATATCTGCCAAACAGTTCTCAGGTTAGTCTCATTCCCTCCTTGCCAGACTTTCTTCCCATCTTTTTTATCTGCTTTGAAGCTTCTGTGTCACTGCTGCTCTTACTCTGACTTTTAAGATCCTCTTTCCCATTACTTTAATTTTCTATGTTCCATTTTCTTCCCTGTGGTCTGTGTTTTGGATGTGGTTTTTTATCTAAAACATAGGGCAGATTTATTTCTACAGCTACTCCTTCTGTCAGCTTCTCTCGCTCAGCCACCAATGTTAATGTTATTTCCAGTCTGAACATAAAGTAGGTGCAAGATGTGATAGGTAGGAACAGTCTAATAGGTTTAAAAGCACATTAGAACCAGACCTCCTCTCCTCTGACTTGTATCAAAACAAATGAAACTGAAGTGGTGCTAACTTCATATAATTGTCATGATGTGACATTCTGAGGGTTTAGGCCTCTGCTGTTTCAGCTAAAACAGTTGCTCTCTGAACTGGGAGAAGTCATAACTTGGCATCCATGGAATGGATGAAGTTAGGCAACTACTTCATTCCCAGATTTTCAACAGGACCAGTAAAGGAAGACAGAGTATATTCAAATGTTGATCTTTGAACTCTGGTTTTGTATATTATGTGGTAGGAGAAATTACTGAAGTGGGAGACTATTGTTTAGCTTTGTATATTTCTACTACGTAAAGATCAAGGAAATCCTGAGGCTAACAAGAGTGTTCTGTTTTAAAATAGGAAATATATAAGAATTAAGCATCAATCTTCTTGAATTCCACTTAGTGAATGAATCCTGATGTCTATATTATACTTCACTGTTTATTAGACTAATGTGATCCATATAGAAAGGTTGCTTTGGACAAATGGCATCAAGACATGAAATGAATAAGGTCTCCCTGAGTGTTGTTAACAATGAAGACTGACAATAGTCAACACCAACTAGTTTCCCATGAGAAACAAAGAAATATCAAAGTGCTGTAAATAGCATTCCATTTTCTGTTTGCCAGATGAAGATGGGACATGTGGATGATTGTAAACATTTTGCCCATTTTGGCACATTCTTGCATTTTTGGTGACCTAGCTTCTTGATCTGCTATTTAAAAGACAAAATAGTGCTATTATAAGACAAGAGACTCCCAGTCTTTTAAAACAGCAGAATCACTGAGTTATTCTTCACTGATAAGACTACTGAATAAAAGGGTGATGGCTTTCCTAACTGACTTTGTTACAACTCTTAAGATAAGAGGGTCTCTTATCTTCTGTTTGTATTTTTGAGTTTCATTTTGGTTTCCCTGTCCTTCAGTATTTGTGGGATTGTATATACCTTCTTGTTATTATTCAGGCAATGGAAAATAACCCCTCCCTGTTTTTTCCTTTGTTTTGGTTTTTAGATTGAGCTGCTGCAGATCTTGAAGTAAAGCAAAAAAACTGTGGGAAGGATAGTAGAATCCTCTTTAGTAGTCAGAATTAGGACATTCCTATTTTGATAGTCAAAGAGTCACCTGATCTGGAAGAGTTTAACTTAGAAGTCTCTCTGACTTCTCTATTTTCATGTAACCCTCAGACCCAAGCAGCAAGTGACCATCTGAAAGATAACACCTTCCCTCCAATCACGTTTAATTCAACTAAATTATATTCTTAAATGGAAATCAGTGTAAAATTCAAGTAGGCTGAAGGGTAACATATTTAAGGTCTGTCAGTGCCAAGTTATTTTCCCCCCACCCCGCTTATTTTCTGATGCTGAATACAGTTTTGTGTTGCCACAAAAGAGATTTAATGTGAATTAGTTTCATCTCTGCTTCAACGCCGAATTACCCAGAAATGTAGTTATCTGTTCTGTACTGTCAGTCACTAACCTGTTGAATTATTTACATTTGACTGGGATGAGGGATATTTGACTTCCAAAGGCTTCTTAATGTTTTTGTTGGGGTTTTGTTTGGTTTTGTTTGTTTTTTTTTTTTTTTTTTAATTTTTTTGGTTTTTTTTTAATACGATTTGGGCAACAGTAACTTGAACTCTCACTAGCTGCAACAACATTTCTCTGTAAGCTAATGTCCTTGAGACAAAACAAATGCATTTCTTTGCCTAATGTGGTTTTCTTTCCTCTTCCAAAAAATATGCAAAGCACAAAGAAAAATGTTTTGCAACCCAGCATTCTCTTTCTCCTGTGCTTACTGTTGCGTCACAAATAATATGTGTTATGCTATTTAGTTTGCTAACCTTATGTTCTGTGGTCGACCACAATTTTTCTCTGGAGTCAATGGAGGATTCAGATACTAGAGGAATCTGAATATGTGTCAGCAGATATTGACCAGAACTGGGTGAAAAATTATTTCTGTCTTTAGGTTTTCACAAATTCAGATTCTTTCTGGAAATGCAATGGGGTGCATTGAAAGAT
Source organism: Pedionomus torquatus (assembly GCA_013398155.1). Lineage (NCBI taxonomy): Eukaryota > Metazoa > Chordata > Aves > Charadriiformes > Pedionomidae > Pedionomus > Pedionomus torquatus. The sequence goes on along the minus strand of VZRU01013592.1, from coordinate 753,266 downwards.
CTCACGAGGTAGAAAAGCAGAAAGAGACATTTTCAGTTCAATCCATTGGCTGCATCTCCTTACAGGCTTGAAGGTTTAAATGCCATCCTGCGTAGCTGGGATAAAGGCTGGGTCTATCTCTTGCAAAAATGTGAGTACATCAGCCATCCTGTACTGCACCATTCCTGCTCAGGACTCTTTTTAGAGCTGTTCTGCACTGAATAAATAATTAAGTATTCTATTCCGTTTGTCAATGGACTTTTTAATGCAAACTGGAATGACTGCAGACAGATGCAAACAGGTTACACTCCAGAACAAGCCTTAGGCTGGTGACTTGCTGTGCATGATGATACTTATCTGAGAGGTATATATAAGTATTTTCACTTCACCTGATTTTTTTTTTTCTCACCAGTCAGCTTAATATGACTCGTTATCATTAGATAATTATTTCTTCAATTCAACTAGAACTGATACTCACACTCAATTAATGATGAATATTTATCTAGAAAATTTCAATTTCCTTGATCTATTTCACGGGAAATTTACTGCATTGGCTCCTACATATTTTAGTAGAACAATTACAACTGCCTCTGTATATGTATTTCATAGAAATTATGGCCTGAAACATATTAAAATGTAAATAACTTGTAAAGCACATTGAGAGAGACAGAGTAAAAGCTGATTAAACAAGATTTTGAAATGAGATGAGGAAGCAGTGTGGAGAAATAATTGTGATAAGGCTGGTTTGTGGCTAAGACCTCAGTAGCAGAAAGCTTCTCTGAGGTTAGGCATAATAAAAGAGCACAAGGAATGTGAAAGACAGATGAATGAAAAACACAGGGAAGAGAGGCTAATGAGGTAGCTTTTAAGAGTAGAATCGTAGAATGGTTTGAGTTGGAAGGGACCTTAAAGATCATAGAGTTCCAATGTCCCCTGCCATGCACTGGGACACCTTCAGTAGACCAGGTTGCCCAAAGCCCCATTTAGTCTGGTTTCCAGGGATGGGGCATCCAAAACATCTCTGGGCAAACTGTTCGAGTGCCTCACCAGCTTCACAGGAAACATTTTCTTCCTAGTATCTAATTTAAATCTCTCCTCTTTCAGTTTAAAACCATTACACCGTGCCCTTTTTCTACATTCCCTCATAAGGAGACCCTCTCCATCTCTCCTGTAGACCCCTTTTAGGTATTGAAAGATTGCGATAAGATATCCCTGGAACCTTCTCTTCTTCAGGCTGAACAATCCCGATTCTCTCACTCTGTCTCCAGCCCTCTGGAGAGATGCTCCAGCCCTCTTATTATCTTTGTGGCTCTCCTCTGAACCCATTCCAATGGGCCTTCTACTCCAGGTGGTGTCTCATGAGAGTGGTGTAAAGGGGCAGAATCACCTCCCTTGACATGCTGGCCATATTTCTTTCATTGCTGCCCAGGATGTGATTAGTTTTCTGGGCTGCCTAGAAAGCTAATGCCAATTGCTGGCTCATGTTGAACTTCTCCTCCACCAATACCCTCAGGTCCTTCTCCTCAGGACTGCTCTCAATCCATTTTCTGCCCAACCTGTATTTGTGCCTGGGATTGCCCTGACACAGGTGCAGGACCTTGCACTTAGCCTGGCTGAATTTCATGAGGTTCGCATGAGCCCACTTCTCAAACCTGTCCACGTCTCTCTGGATGGCATTCCTTTCCTCCAGCATGTCAGCTGTGCCACACAGCTTGATGTCATCACAAAACTTGCTGAGGATGAACTCAATCCCGCTGTCCATGTCTCTGACAAAGATATTAAACAGCACTGGTCCCAGTACAGACCCCTGAGGAATACCACTTCTCACTGGTCTCCACTTGGACATAGAGCTGTTGACAGTAACTCTTTGAGTGCAGCCATCCAGCACGTTCCTTGTCCACCAAGCAGCCAAGGTCTAAAATCAATGCCTTTCCAATTTAGAGACTCGGATGTCATGCTAGACAGTGTCAAAAGTAGTTAGCCTTTAAGTTCTCGGAATATGTAAAAAGCCTGAACTGAGTCTTTGGATTATTTTGTTTTTCTCTGCAAGTGACTTCACGTTCCTGTTTGTGAAGTGAAGACTGCAAAGACACAACTGGAACAGGTTGCCCAGGGAGGTGGTTGAGGCCTCTTCCCTGAATATATTCAAGGTGAGTCTCGATGAGGCCCTGGGCAACCTGGTCTAGTTGGGGTGTCCCTGTGACTGTGGGGAGGTCACACTAGATGACCTTTGGAGGTCCCTTCCAGCCTGGATGATTCTACGATTCTAAAGTTTAGTGCAAAAATAGGTTAAAAATAGGGCAAATCGCTATCCAGGCATGAATAAAAGCTGCTTTTTACTATTTGACTGAAGAGAAGCAGTGCTGACCTTGTAAGGATTAATGTGGGACTGCTGAAATATTTATTAAAAGGGCTATCCAAAGAGGACCTGTACCATTTATACACATGCAGTCTCAGGCAGTGCAGTCATGCATAATTGTATGGCTATCAAGGAACTCAGCAGTGAAGATGAAATAATTAACAAAATTAAAATTGTAGTCTCTGACTATGTTTAATAAAGGGGGCATTCATGTGAGAAAAAGAGAATGCCTTAAAAATAGGTGGTGCTGCATACTGACCTAAATTCTATGACTACATTTTTTTTTCTGTAAAATCTATAAATACTTTTCTTTTGGGGGGAAGGAGGAGCAGAAGAGTAGAGGGAGGTTAGGATGGGAATGAGAATGAAATAAAACAAAATTCCTTATTTTTTTTCTTTTTAAATGGAATGCTAACCAATCCCTTGGCAACAAAACCAATGTTTATTTTTAATTAAAAAATAACATAGCTGGGCTGACTTCAGTTTTCCCAGCTGCTATTCTTCCATCGCAACAGCTCTCTGGCCTCTTTTCCCTTGCTGATTTCTTTCATCATTTGCACTTAACTTGTATGTGTTACATGGATTTTATGTAATATTTCCTACCATTGAAAGCAAGGCTAACAGTCTAAACAAGTAACTGGGGCTCAGTTATCTAGATTCTCATCTACAGTACCTGGCATGTCCTTCCTTTTGGAAAAGTAATAGGTGTGACCAGGATAACTTTTTTTTTTTTTATGTGCACATTCCTTGATGTTTATATGGCTGCCAAATGAGGAAAGATTTAAACTGCATATTGAATTTATGAGTTGTAGTTCATTAAAATAAATGGAGTGGGTTTGGCAAAGCTCAAGTATCAGTGAGCACACAGGTACTGCTTGAAGGCTGACAAGCAGCCTTGGTGGTTTTTCTTTAGATGATCAATTGCAAACTGCCAGTTTTTGTGTTTGCACATTAGGTGAAAAGTTAGAAAACAAATGTGCTTGCCATGCCTTCTTCAGCAACTTCATTTCCTCCATCCATGGGGCAGAACAGAAAGAAGTCAGGGTGATGATCCATTTCTCAGCATGTCATGACAGAGCTGATTACTTATATAGGGGAGACGATGGTGTCCATCTGTGACAATCAATCTGATTTCCTGAGTGGACTAGAATTTAAGTCTCCATGTGGATATTTAGAGGCTCTTGAGTATTTCTGGTACTTTCTGCTGGCATTTTAAAGCTAATTATAGTTGAACTAGTAATGCTGTAGCCTTAAAGTTTTGCATACCAGCCATCCATACTGCCAGCAGCAGTGGGAGCTGGCAGCATCAAAGCTACAGCTATTCCCAGACAGAAATGTAGTAGATGGAATAAAAGTAGTGGTTTGTTGGGTCACTGGAACCAGACCATGGAAGAAGGTATAACTATACCTATTAATCTTGGACAGCCTTTGTGATGCATGATTTTCAAGCTTTCTGCATATAACATAGACACTCTAAAAAACAGTTATTTGCACTGGTTATTCCTTAATAAGTGGCAGCAATCTGGTGTACTATGATATTTATCCTCTGTGGAAGTTTAGCTCTGCTCATTTTGCCTCAGAAGACAGAAAGGCAAGGACAAAGTTCTTTAGAAATTACTTAAGACTTCTCATTAATTTCTGATTTCTACCTTATGCTATTTGCAAATATATTCCCTGATACATAGTGTCCATGATAGGATTGAGCACATGTATTACTTAGGAAAAGGTGCTTGCTATATTAAGCTTTCATAGGTGATAAAGTTCACTGTCTTGATGAACTATGGCATCAGGACAAGAAACTGAGAGGTAGCATATATCAGGAGGCCAGCATTAAGGATTAGGAGGAAGCAGGACAGTAAGATCTGGGACAAGAAATTGGTTAAAGTCTGGTGTAGAAAAAAGGTGAGCAGAAGTGAGAAACAAAGAAGCTGGAGAATGTTACAGTGGCGGAAGAACAAAGGATATGAAAGCAGGAGAAGAGCAGGGAAAGTATGGGGCAAGGAAGTAAAGATACGATGCAAATGAGGTCCTTGAAACTTGCTGGAAAGAAATTGCTGTATTTGAATTATTGTTATCCTGTCTGCAGAAGCTGACTGAGAAGCTTCTTCCATATTATAGTCTCTGGGAGGTTATTCAGGAAACTGGTGGGTGCTTCCTGTGTGAACAGGGATGCTGTGGTCCTTCCCTTGTTTTTGCAATGGAGCAGCATTGACTTATTTCTAGTTTCTTGTTTTGACAAGCAATGTTTTACCCCTTCTAAAAGATGATTGACTTGTGTTAGAACTTAAAGATTTGACAGTAATCAAATAAAATGTGATGCCAGTGGTCAATTTAATAATTTGTCCCAATGATTATAAGACATTACAGCAGTGAAATCGTGTTTTGAACTAAGTGTCACTAGGAAAATACTAAAAGATTGTCTTACTAGGAAGGTGGTATGATTGGAAAACTAAAATAAAATGATATTCTGTACAAACCTGAAACAAATCCTGCAAAAGAAGGAAAGGAAGTGGAACCAAATGTTCCCCTCCACGAAGTTCAGGAACATTAATTCTTAGCGTTTCATTTTGTCCCATTAAAGAAACCTTCTCCAGGGACTAAACTAGAAAAATTGAATCGAACATTCTACACCCAGGGGAGGGTGTTCTCCAGGGACTTTGTGCTGTCCCATCTCCATAGAACAACCCATGTGAAGGGAAGCCACAGAAAAGGTTCACATGAACCTTCCCTGCTGAGGCAATTCCTTCATTTGCACAAAGCTCTTTTCGAAACTGCTTCATTTTTGTGGGAGCTGTGAGCTTCAGGATCCACAAATAGCAACTTTTAGTGCTGGCACTAATCCTGTCAATCAGAATTCTTCTCAGAAACACCATTAATTAAACTTCCCTGAAAAGGATCCAGCTCACAAAATTTCCCCCTGCAGCTCCCTCTCTCCTGACACCCATCCCAGAAGTGGTTTTATGTTCAATGACTGAAGAAGACACAAGAGAGGAGAAAATCAGAGCTTTCACAAGAGACCTTTTTGTTATTACAGACTTATTTTAGCTGCCCTACTCTGCTTGTTTTGAGCAAATTCTTTCATTTGTTGTGTTGAATGATGCTAGCAGCTGTCAAAATATGTTTTAAAGCAGCCAGTTTCCATTTGCTGTCTGTTGGAAGTGACTATTTTCTGAATTATTATACAGTATTCTTTATAGATTATTGATAATTTGGATTAGAGCTCTAACCTTTCAGTAACTCTCTTCTGAGAGGGATAAAAAATTTATGAAGAATTTGGGACTTCTTATTAGCCATAAATAGTTCCCACGGTGGCATGTTCTGTATCAGACATGCCTGTATCCACTATCGGTGATGTGGGGGAGCTTATGTTCAATCTCCAGATCATCAAAAAGGGATATGGCAAGATTTTTAAAATTTTAATATTTTTGCTCTTCCAGATCATGTTTTGAAAGAAGAAAACCCTCCTTAAATAGTCTTTTCCATGCTGTGCCTATTGCTGTTCTATTAGGGAGAGAGGTTTACATGAGGACAAATGGCTATTCTGGAACAGGCTTGGTCTGTTCTTGCCACTGCTGATACCCACACGAGAACAGCAGACCCTGCAAGGAGCAAGTGAAGAACACAACCCTCTGTTTATTCCTGTGGGCAGTAACTGCTGATCAAAGCAGGAAGAGACGAGGAGTCTGGTTTTCTGCTAATGTGAATGCCACTGCTGTGTGGTTAGCAAATGGTTTCTGCTTAGTAGCATGAATGTGGCCAAAGAAGGAAGCAAGTGCTATATTTGCATGGCTGGGGATAATTTTCCAGCCCACATCTTCTCAGATGCACACATACTTTGCTAATTTGTTAGCCTCTACTTTCAAGAATAACCACACAAAGATCTTGCAATCTACTTCTATTCAGTATGAGCTGTATCTAGTCATCCTTTTGGTTGTGTGCAACTTCAGGAAGCAGTTCTTTCTTTTCTGACTCATGCCAAGATGTGCAGAATGAAAGCTTGTGTGTAGGGCAGTTATTGCATCCAAAAGATGTTCACTTCTATTGAGGGAACGTCATTGTATGTGAGGAGAATGACTTCAAAGTATTAGGGTGCCCTACTGCTGAGGGTCAGTGTAAGGGTAACTAACATTTTAAGATGGTGGAGAAAAAATATGTTGTTTTCTGAAACCTTATATATATATGTATAAGGTAGCTATCACCATGTTGATAAACATTTTTTAGAACTACACTGATGTGAAATAACTTCAGACAAGTTGCTATTTAGCAGCTGGACTGAAGGGAAGATATATTTCTTCTTCCCACATTTCCCCTAATGTGTATGCTGGCTGGCATTATTTTAAAGACCAATTACAACTACAAGCTCTGATTCAAACTTACACTGAAGAAAATTCATTGAGCAGCTTAGTGCATGGGATAGGGTGTGCTCTGAGTGCCCCAGAGTCCTGCTCTGGAGAACCTATCTATGTACTGCTATGTCCATGGCACTGGGAGTGAATTGAAAGTGAGGTCTGGTGGGCTACCAAGAACTTGAACAGCAAAGGGTGGTTGAGTGGGTGTTGAAGAGGGCTTGCTTTCCTTCCTGCTCTTCAGATCTCCAATATATTCTACAGCTGGGCTGGAAGATGTAGTGCTGATTTTCCTCTCCCTGGCTCTTTAACTCATCAGGAACACATCTGGACAATCAGGACTATCAGTCCTGTATGTAATGCAACCTGTGTGATTCAACCAGAAAATACAATGAGGTGGGAAACTTTTCGCAACAACTCACATTCTCCCTATGAATCTATACTTATTATACTTTTCTGCATCATTGAAATCCTCTTCAGATGAGGCAACAGGAACTTGAAGCTATAATGGTCTGAGTGCTAAATAACGTTTGAAAACTAACTATGCATGTATATACACGTAAAGACATATCTATACATGTGAATATATACATGTAGCTCCATGTTTGAAAGAGAAAAAGATTTCCTTAAGACCTGTGGGCTCTGCCTTAATGGTCATTCTTCAGCTGAGATTGAGATGGTACTTGAACTCTAAACCCTTTCTTTAATAATATGTGAACATATATAACATATTGTTATATTAAGTTTGTTGAGAGTAGCTATTAGGTCAGAAATTTCTAATGTGTAGCTTTGTCCCTCCTGTACCTGGATAATAAACTCTTTGGGAGTAAGAACTACCTTTTTGTCCTACTGTTTGTACAGCACTCAGAAATCTGGAGCTTGATGATATTACTGCTGTCCTAATTGACAGAAAAAAATGATAACTAGGGTATGACTGCAGTCCTTTGAGAAGTAGAGCTGTCAGCAAAATGTTCAACAAAGGGCGTAAGCAAATGGTACTTCAACTGAAGTAATTGGGCTTTGACTATGTTTTTTAAATTAAACTCTAACTTAAGTGTATTGCTGCATGAGAGTTAATGGGTGTTTTGTACCGATGCTTTGTACTGATAAGCTGCTTGTAAGTAGTTAGACGAGCAGTTCATAGGAGACAGAACACCTCCCCTTTTTAAGTCATCCTAGAAAACAAATTTCTTGGGTACCTGTTCAAATAGTAATGGATGAGTTCAAGGCTACCTGTTCCCCTCTTCTATTGGCAACACTTGTTTGCTATACACTGCAATGAAAAGCCTTCTTTGTGCACATAGCACACTTGAGAAAAAGTTGTAAAGTTTTATTTAAGTGCTCCCTCTGGTTTCATAAGTAAATAAACTTCATGGCAATATCAACATGAAAATGAAAAGGAGAAAAGGACATTTGGGTGAAATGGGTAAATGAAGAAATATTTCACCTAGACCATTTTTTTAAAAGGTGGTTTCCTGCTCTCATTTTCACAACTTGAGGGAAAAAAAAAATTGCACAGGAGCCAATATCAAAATATATGGAAAAAATTTCTTAGCTGTAACTGTAATGAGACTTAAGTTTAAAAGCCACTCTATGGCTGTCATGTGCTGTGACACTGTGACTATGGGAGGAGGGAGACATGGTGACAAAAACGACAGAGCTAGACTCTTCTCAGTAGTACCCAGTGAAGGTACATGAGGAAAGGAACACAGATTGAAATAGAAACTGCCATTCAAGCATAGGGAAAAACTTTTTTACTGTAGGTGGTCAACACTGGAACAGATTTCTGAGGGAGTCTGTGAAGTCTTTATCCTCGCAGATACTTTAGCTGCTTTAAGCAGGGAGTTGGACTAGGTGGTCGCCAGAGGTGCCTTCCAACACAAACTTTTCTGTGATTCTGTGAAATGATTTGTTATTTTTAAAGATTGGAGGAGGAGTCCTTCTATCTAATAGATTACTAATTCAGAACTCAGTAGATACATTGCATTGCTTCCTTTATCCAAAGAACTGCAAAGTGCGTTCTCCAACTATTCTGTACAGTGCTCCCACCCTCTCATGCTGATGTTAATCCGCTTTCCTAAATGGTTAAATAAGTAATTGGGACTGAAACCCAGGTGTGCTATTTCCAAAACAGCTTCTTAACCACCTTGCTGTAGGGTAATTTGGGATTGCTCCATTACATGTGATGCAGCAAGGAATACTTCCTATGTGCATACCACACCTAACAGAGTATTAGGTGAGCGAGCCTTCAGCTGTGAAGTGGCATAGTTAAGTCCTAGTGTTGGTCTGAAGATTTAATTAATTGTCCAAAGTGAACTATATCTTCATACAGCCCATAATTAAGTAGTGGGACTCTCTGTTATGGGCTTTTGCTAAATGTTGGCAGCTACTGGAAATAATAATGGAAAAAAGCTGCCATGGAGATTAGTAAATACACAGATTCTACCCTTGACTCAGGCATTCTCAAGCTGCAGCATTGTATGCTTTCCCTGTGCTCGTGTTCTACCCTAAACAGCTGATATTGTCCATTAACAGACACAGGACATGGAGCTAGCTGAACTTTTACTCTAACATGTTGTAGTTCCTTTTATATTCTTAGCACCAGCACGGGGAGGAAAGGATGTGGGAGAACATCCTAGTGCTGGAGTGTCCTTTCAGAAGGGTAAAATTCCTGGAGGAAGAGATGAGATTTGAATTCTATATTAACCCTAGCTGTTGAGCTATTGGATAAAATGGAGTACCTGTCGTGCATCGTTTTGGTAACTGGGCTCCATAACTTAGTTTCCATTCAAAGCTACCTGGTATAATGGAATTAAATTCATTAACAGAGTGGAGTGAAACTACACTTTTTTTTTGTGTGTGTGTGTGCCTATTCTTTAATTAAAAAAAACCACATTTTAAATGTCACAGGTCAACTTCTGAATGACCTTAGATGTGCTTTGATTTCCCTAGCTTCCATAATCAAGGCAGTAACAACTTCCTAATTTCTTAAGCCACAAAGTACTATTTCTGGTTAAAGCATTTTCAAGAACTTCTGATAAAAGCATTTGTTGTATTAAAATTACATTTAGTGGATATGTCCATATGTCAGTTGAGTATCTAATACCTATGTTAGCTGGGAATCCAGTTCCACTCTATGCTTGAATGTGCAGCACTGGGTGTGTGCCTAGGTCTGCAACGCTGCTGATGCTATTGTGTGAATGAAAGGAGAACATGAGCCCAAAGTTTATGGTCAGGGGGATTTGAAGGACTGAAGAATCAGTAAAAATTGTGCCACTAAGAATTACAGCTCAAAATGTGTCCAAACTCTAGTGATGTTTCCAGGACTGGAGGGTTTATTTTTATGAAGTCTGATTTTTTGACCTGGACCTAAACTTCCTTCAGCCTTAAGCTATATGGAAATTTCCTGTTTGCTAAATTGTTCTTAGCCCTTCATTGTCAGATCACAATGGAATTGTGGTGTGATAAAGATTCTTTTGGATTGCAAATAGTGAGAGAACAGATTTCAGTCATTCTATTGATGTTACAAATTATGTTGAGCTCAATTCAGAAAAATATTGCTTTAGGACAGAGCAAATATAAGGAGAATAGCAGAAGAAGGTTTGAAGGATTTTGTGAATGTGGAAAAGAAAAGGAAAATCTTTCAGGTTTTATCTCCATTTAAAAAAACAAACAAACTTCAAGATATTGAAAGAGAGCAAACCATCTGAACCAGAAGATATTTACACCCAGGGTATTCCTAACGCATAGTCTGAATGTCATGAAGTTATACCTGCTGAGAGTCAAGTGGGGCACGCTAAAGAACAGAAATGGACAAAATCAGTTTTTCAGGTTTGAATTAATTCAGTGACCTGGCAGGACTTTTCATGAGTTGGAGATCTGTGTACCAACAAAGCCCAGTCTGCTTTTGCTGGAAGCAGGAGTAACTAGCTAAATGGAGGTGACACTGAAGTTCTTGATTGCTCTTTTTAGACCTTGATGGTTTGAGGTGTCCTCTTATATTGCCCTTTTCTGCTATGAAATATATGCATAGTAACACTGGGCATCAAAAGGACATTCAGATCTCTTATCAGTCTATTACTGAAACTTCTAATGGGATGGAGAAAAACTTTGACTTTGATGACGCCAAAGTTTCAGCGATATAAATCACAGGTGTCTATAAAATCCAGATATCATTCTGTCAACCCATTTTTCAAATTGTTCAATAGTCATTTGTATCAAGAGTCCTCAAAAGTACTGGAGTTTCAGTGAATAACCAGAAATCAGTAGAAGTAATAGCCTCACACTCTGTTCTGAAATTACTGAAAATAGGCTTCAGTGACTTTCAAATGATCCTCTGTTGCCACCAGGATATTCTATATGAAGGTCGTTGAGTCTAAAGAAAATGGACCATGCAAGACTTTCTGAAGAGGGCTTACAGTTTTTATTCTGTGCGTCAATATACTACCAAGTGGTAGCTGAATGCAGGTGGAGTCTTCAGGAAAAAAATATGCCATTTTGATGAAGCTCATTCTTACTGTATTTCTTGGTATCCATTATGAGTTTCTACTAAATCACCCACAAAATGTTGTATTGTCCTTTTATAAGGGTGGCAGCTCATTTGTTCATGCTCTCTGAATTGACTTTTATAGAATTGTTGTCATCCCAGGTCAGAGCAAGGGTTTCATCTATGTTAGCATCCTATATCTGACTGAGACAGTCGCTTACAGTAAAGCAAAATAAAGCAGATGGGTGTGGAATGGCTCCTCATTTTATGTGCTCTGTCCCCCAGAGAATCTTCGGTAATCTTTGCTTTGGGACTTCCTAACCTAGAGATCACATCCAGATTATCCTATCTCATAGCTGATGAAACTATCCTCAATGATTTTTCTTTTTTACAATTTTTTTTTTAATTTTTATTCCTTCTTGAATCGTAGTTCTTGTATGATAATAAACAACATTAACTATTTGAAAACCATTTAGAACCGTTCTCATATCCTGCCTCAATCATCTCTCCTTTTGAAATGGAGAAGCCATACTCTATATAGTCTCTAAGATGGGAACCATGCCATAGGTCTGATATTAGTGGTATCCCTTCCCGGGGCTCTTCTTGAGAAAGGGTAACTAGAACTGCAGGCAAAACTGGAAGCATCAATATATCGTATAGATAGAGATATGATAGAGATTTCTACACAGAAATTTCTAGATAGAACCTAGATTTTCCCCTAATGATTGTTACCTTTTGACAACTTCTGTCTAGGCAAGCTAATAGTTTCAGAAAACTCTTCTTCCAACTGAGATATCTTTGCTAAGTGTTGTTGGCTCATTTAGAGTCTATCACTGTGTGAATACAGTTATGAGTTTTTTTCCCTGGTGACTTTTCTTATGACCACTGAATTCAGTTTGCCTGTAAAAATTAATTCTTTTAACTCTTTCCCTAGATCTTTGTTTTGACTTTACATTTTATTATAATGAATAGTTTTGTATCATTTACAGATTTGTTTTCTCACTGTTCATCTGCTTTTGCAGGGTGCTTTTATGAATATGTTGAATACTAAAGGAGTCGGTATAGATCCTTAGGGAGGGAGGCTGGAAACCTTGCTCTGTTGTGAGAACTCACCACTGCTCTGATGCTTTGCTTTGTCTCTTACTAATCACAAGAGAATGCTCTGCTCAGCCTGTATCAGCTCCACTTTTTAAAGAGGTTTTAGTGAGTGACTTTGAGAGATTTTGGGAAATCAAAGTCTGCTTTGCCAAACTTTAATTTAGAAAGCTGTTGATAGTGGCTTTTGTCAGTATCTTGCAAAATGTTTATGTTTTATCCCATATTTTAAAAAACCTTGGTAGAGATCATGTTAAAGAAGACTTTACCAGAGAAAAATTAAGAGTGTACAGTAATTATGCTATTGCTTAACAACATTCTTTATTTTTATTTCTCTACAGTGATCACTTCTATTTTTGGGAGTCATCATTCTGAATTCAGCAGTAGCTGGTTTGTTACTCGAAAACCTCAGAATATTTCTTCTGTTTGCCTTCCTGTGAGTATGATCAAAGTAGTTACCTCAGATTTCCTTGTGTGTGGTATTCAGAGGGGGCTTCTGTTTTGTTTTGTTGTTTGTTTTTATTTTTGGTTTGTTTTGTTTTGGGTTATTTTGGTTTGTTTGTTTGTTTGGGGTTTTTTTATTGAGGTTTTCATATTTGGTTATTTATTTTTTTCACCTGCATGCTTGCTTCTTTCAGGCTGATTCACATCCCTCTGAACATCAGTGCACAGCCCTGCAGTTAGACCATTGACTCCTCTGGGACCATTGTCACCAGAGATTAATTTCTTTAGAACTGACAGTAGATTTGAAATTTTTTATGTTGAATTTTATCTTCCAATTAAAATAATTGAATTTTACAGTAATAATTTTGTGGGTGCATTACCATTCTTTTAATAGCTACATTTATTTTTCCGATAGATTACAGCAGGTTTTCTGCTTGCAATAGGAATCTTAGGTCGTATGTACCTGGGTTAAGATCATGCACTAGTGGTGTCGCTGACCTGTTGTGTCTTTTGTTCTCTCAGAGCAAGAAGGCTCTGAGGAGTCTGTGAGAGTCCAAGACAATGTTTACTGACCATTTACAACATGTAAGCCCTAAACATTTTTTACAGACAATGTACTTTCACTGGCAGAACAAGTGAGAGCTCACAAGCCATTTAAAGGAAGTGTTTATAATGTGTATAAACTTCATCCCCTCAATATATGGAAATTCTTGACTGGAAACAAACCGAGGACTGGCTCTAAGATTAAGGTGTGCCTATGACAGGAGATTGATGGGGTCAGAAATACTGCACTGGGGTCAAGGCAACTCCCTTAAATACCACCATCTTCAGTTAATTCAGGGTACAGAAAGCAGTTTATTCTTACTGATAAGTGACCATGTTCTCCATGTGCCCAGACCTCCTCTGTATCTCTACTCCATTCCCCCCTTTTTTTAGCAAGAGCAGTATAGAGGAGGAGAGAGAGTCCTGACAGCAGACTGAACACTAGATACATTGCCTTTCATCTCTAACACCCTTCTTCCCAAATCAGGAATGCTGGCTCTGAGCCTGTTTTAGCTGGCTTTGTCATTGTCCTTGGGGAAGCAAATTTAACTTTGCCTGCACTCCCTGGAAGGTTTGTGCAAGCGCTGAATGGGCTGGTAATTGTTGCAGGCTGTTCTCTGCCCTGGTTGCTATTTCAGAGTTCTGCATTACTGTCAAGACTTTCTTTGGGGAGTATTTAGGTCTGAAGCCAGATACAACCTGGGATTTCCAGTTTGTAGGAAATTTTGATATTTCAATATTAGGATTTCTTTCCTAATTCTGAAATTTCCCATGATACACTTATTCCAATGCAATCACTGAATTTAAGTTCCCATGTGCTTCCTTGGGTGATGCATTTATGAGTTACTTCCATTCCTTAAAATACTGATGCAATGGGAGGGAGGCCATGCTGTCCAAAAGTGAATGGGATCAGAAATGCAACTGCATTGTTGCAGTCCTTGTTCTCAGGATATGATATGCAAAGGGAGCGGTGACTGCCCTCCGGAATTTTTCTGACAGCTCAGCAACCAGATCCATTGAGATGGATGAGCATGCAGACTCTGTGGTGTTGAAACAAGTCACTTCAGTTCCTCAAAACTGAGATCTGCACTTCAGTGTATTTTGGAGCTGATGCTAGTGTCTTATTTTGACACATATATTGCATCTGCAAATCTGTCCTTCAACTAGTCTAAGTGTAGGATGCAAGGTGAGTGGCATACGTCTCATGCTGAAGTCTCCATGGTGCTTGCATGGCACTTATCAAAGCGGTAGAGGAATTATGCCGCAAAGGAGGAAAGGCAGTTTAATAATACCTTCCACACTTAACCTCCTCTTTCACATTGTAAAGCTGGCTGAACAGGAGGATAATCTTTAGGGGACATGAATGAAAATACCATGAAAAATGCTGTTAGTTGCCTTTAGAAATTCATTAAAGCAAGTGGTGCAGATCAATACATTAATTTAGAAAGGAAAAAACAAACATTATCTCCATAAAGTACTGGAAAAAAGGTACATCTTGCTATCAGAGTACAAAATCTAGTGTTGTGCTATTAACACAATAGTCTTGCAACTCTTCTGTTAGTTCTTGAATACGGTCAAGTATGACTTTGGAAGACAACCTGAGACATGCTTATTACTTTCAAAAAGAAGAAATACACTAAAAGGTTAAGGTTCAAAGTCACTGGCTAGTAACGACTGTTTTTCTTCTTCCTTGGAAAAGTATGTTTTGTTAAAAGTCAAGATCTTAGCCATTAGGAAACACTGTGTAAGAAAAATTTTGGTCAGCTTTTTTCTTAAATATTCAAAACTGAAGGAATTTCTGTAGAGTTACTTTCTTTTTGGAAGCCCTTAAAATCATAGAATGGTTTGATTTGAAAGTGATCTTAAAGATCATCTAGTTCCAACCCCCCTGCCATAGGCAGGGGCACCTCCCACTAAACCAGGTTGCTCAAAGACCCTTCCAGTCTGGTCTTGAACACTTCCAGGGATAGACATCCAAAACCTCTTAGTTCCAGTGTCTCACTGCCATAGCTGAGAGTATTTATTCCTAGTTCTTCCTGATTTCTTCCTAGAGTCTCTGAAGACTTATTTTTCTATGGCTTTATTGTGATGAATTATACTGCGAGGAGTGTAGAATCTTCCTTCTCATTTCTCATCTCTGCTGCTTGGAAGTGGAGGTGCAGCACCCCTTCTTTCCTAAGTTTCCCTGTAGCTTCTGGGACTTCAGGTGATGTCTACTTGCAACCAGAGCACTTTTTGGTAAAAGTTCTTTTGTGAGAGATGAGAACCTGGGGGGTTCTGTGTTGTGCTGCGTTCCTGAAGAGGTGTTCAAATCAGCTTTTGGGAGTCTAGTTTAATACCAGGTGATCAAGCTCAGGAAGTAATAGTGTCATTCTTCCTGATACTATTCTCAGATCATGAAAATGTGATGGCCGCCGAGCCAAAGTGGTGGGCATTATTTATAGAAAAGTAGAATCATAGAATGGTTAGAGTTGGAAGGGGCCTTAAAGATCATCGAGTTCTAACCCCTGCTGTGGGCAGGGACACCTCCCACTAGACCAGGCTGCTCAACTTACTACTTGAAAAAAATTTGGAGCTAGTAGTCTGCTCAAACAAAGCAAATCAAAGCGTCATTTAGATAAAGTTAAGCCTCATCTCAGGGTGAACCAAAACAAGGAAATCTGCTGGACTCATCCAAATTTTTTAATGAAAAACATTTTTTTTTTAAATTGTTATTATTTTTATTTTCCAGGAATCTCACCACCTAGGACTTGTAAAACTGACATATTGAGTAGCTGAAGAGAAATGTGCTTCTAATAAACCATGCCTTGCCAGACAGAGGTTTAAGAACATTACCAAAAAAAAGTAATAATTCTGAATAAGCACAAGAATCATATGTAGGGGCAGAGCCGCTGCTGTGCTCAGAGTGAAGGGAGTGGAGTTGATTATCTGCATCATCCCAGTAGGTAGAGAGCAGATACAGCTCGCTGGAGAGGATGTGGCAGGAGCATGCTGTGCTTTGGCTCTGGTCTCTGGCAAGGAGTCCTTCAGAGAGCAGTGCCAAGCACAGTTTAGGCACAGCAGAAGCTGTATCTTACTGTCTTCTGCACAATATTAACCTTCTAAGGCAGGAAATGCGTGCACTGAGGGCAAGATAGGCTGGGTGCTGGGACTCTTCAGTCTTCATTGACAGCTGCTCCTTCTCAGCTCCATCATAGTAATGTCTTCTGTCACTTTAAAACTGTGTTACCAATACTGCTGCTTTGAACTTCCCAGAGACATTGTTCACTTGGAGTACTTAAGTTTACAGAACAGACCAATCTTTTTCTGATACACGGGGAGGATTGTTCAGAACCCCCATAATCATTATACTGTGCAGCATGAAAAATAAAAGTAATAATAAAAAAATCCCTACTTCCCAGGACATTGTGAGATATTCCTTGAATATATTTCAGTGATGCTTTCTGATCATGGGATGAAAGAGCCTTGGTCAAATACTCCTAGATTATCCAGAAGTGGGAAGTAGCTGAAATCTCTAAAGAATATCTTGTCTCCAGCTAATGTTGTAGACTCAGGTGCTGTGGAGGGTAGCCTCAGAAGTGCACCAGCGCCGTTAGATGTTTATCTGAACTGAGTTTGAACTCCCAGTCTGTGGAAGTTCCCCCTTGCCTGTTTTCCAAGAAGAGCCTGATCTTTGCAGCTTTTTCTCACACGAGTGCTGTGGGTTTGGAGCTGTTAAGTCTCTGGCCTCTCACTTTCACTAAGGTCCCTTTACACAGTTCAAGCATTCTGCTTCAGGGATCTTAAAATGAGAGTAGATGACATTTAATAGTATAAATGAGAAACAGGTCCCAAAAAAAAA
>VZRU01013592.1:718493-736072 GCA_013398155.1 Pedionomus torquatus | reverse complement strand
GAAAAAAAAAAAAAAAAAGGAAGAAAAAAGAAAGTGAGATTGGCCTTTCCTAAATTGTTAAGTGCTGACCTTGAAAAAGCTCTGCAGGCAGACTGATTTTTTTTCAGAACGGATACCCCAAACTGCAAGAGATTACCTGAGGCAAGTGAGTTGTAGGGTTTTTTAAAAATGTTCTTTTTAAGAGAAAATTCTTTTCCATTACACTTGGTACTCATATGTCTGTCTTAAAACAATATTTATTTATCACAGATAAATAAATATTCAGAAGTTCAGAACTACTGGTGTGATTTTTACTAGTTGTAAACATTTTCATATATTCTGATTATGTGAAATGTGGTAAAGATTTCACTTGTATTTGGAATACTGGGTGGGTTTTTTATGTGGGAGGCAATGTTTAAATACATTTTGAGAAGTGGGGGGAGGCAAGAAAAACTGTTATCCATCAACCGGTATTAAGTCCAACTTTGAAAGTTTGATACAAACTGCATCTGACTGTTAGTGCAGACATGATACAAATTAGCTGTGACTTTATGATACCAGCTGTTTCTCTGACAGGGTAAAAGGGCACATAACTAGAATAGCATCTTTTGTTGAAAGCCATGTTTCCCTTTGTTAAATGGGAGCCTCAGGCAAAAAATCATAGTCCTTAGTTATGTGACATGTGCAGTCTGCAACATGTTCGTGAAGCTTGGGGGTCTTTTTACTGGTGTTTTTCAAAGAAGGGGTTATCATGAGTGTTCTATTTTCACTAGTTTTATCACTGAAAGACAAATCTCTGTCATGTTTTTGCCTTGTGTTAAAACAGAGAGTAATCCAAGCGGTATTTTGCTTACAAGTACAAAGAAAATACTGAGCAGCAAAAAATGAGAAAACTCTGCAAAAAAGAAATCATGAATCTCCAAGTAAAATTTAATTTCGGCAATTATTTTTATTGACTTGTTCTGGTTATTTTTTTCTTACCAAAATTTTGAGGTTCATTTGGTTTGGTTGGTTTTTTGTTTGTTTGTTTGTTTGTTTTTTTCCATACGAACTAAGCCTACATACTCCTCTTTAACAAGCTAACGATCAATGTTAAGTGAATATAGTTTATTGAGGCAGCAGATGAGTCCTGACACAGATGCAGGGATGCCAGAGCCAGGTCTCTGCAGTCACATCTTGGGTCTTGACCCATTTCTGGTGCCAGGTGGCTGTGTGCAGCTTCCCTATTCTGTCCAGCACCTGAATAAGGAGGGTCCCAGCGGTCTAGGGGATGGAAATGCAGAGCTGACACACCTGAGGAGCTTTGTGTGGAAGCAGTCAATGGGGTTCCCTTGTTTCCAGTGCTCATAAAGTCTACTCATAAGCTGAACTGGCTCTGTGCAAAGATGTTTGGGTGACTTTACATCATTGTACATCTTCCCTCTGTGTATGTGTATGATCTTAACATATCCGCTGATCACCTCAGGCAGTAGGTTGACTGTAGCATGTAACTAAACTGGAACAATGTGATTTATTAAGCAATCAAATTAATCTCTGCCAGTTGACTAAGAGACAGTAAGATTTCAAAATTTATTACTCCAGATAACAGACCTACTCCATTCGAATCAATCAGGAAAGGAGCAGTATTAAGAACGGAGTTATGTTGTTAGTTTAGTATTGCCTAACTAGGAGTACTATGAGGAGCAACATTTAGGCTAGAACTACTAAGGGAAGCAAAATTTAGGCTGTATATTTTATAAATTTCTGTAGATTAATAGTTGTGAGTGCTGATGCTAAACTGAAAAAGAAAGCATCTCAAAAGAATTACCTTTCAGAACTGCATTTTGTTTAAAAGGCCATGCAGTAACTTTAGAACTATGAGCGGCATCAAGAGCATTACCCTTTCTAAATTTTAATGGATACTCCACAAAGTAAAGATGCCACTCCTAAGGTGAAAGTGGGAAACTTCTCTGCATAATTTCTGTTTCAGACAGGTGGAAATTAAAAAAACTTGATGATATTTTGGCCATGGCAGAAATCATCACACTAGTCCTGCATATTTTTCTATGTGCAGTGGAGAAGCCTCTCTACAAACTACTATGTGAGATAGTTCAGCAGACAAAATCAAGTCCTACTGTAGATGCAGAAAATAAATGATATGTGGACATAGAATTCTAGCAGGCTTATGAGTGAAAGCGTAGAGTTAAGTGTTGAAAAATGTTAACTTCTAGTCAGAACTTCTTGGAGTAAACTTAAAAAAAGAAACGTATTTCAAAGAGAAAGTTTGGAATGTAAGAGCTGCTGTGTTTTTCACATGTTGCTGGTGATAATATGAAGATCAACACAGAAAATTCCAAGAACTAATAAATAAGTCTCAGCCATTTCTGTTGAAAACATGCAATTTTACCACCTAGCATCTGTTTCTGAAATTATGTGAAGTATTTATTTAAAATGTTTTACCATGATAGTTTAAATGATTAGAGAACATCTTGTTTTCATGAATATATAGAGTGGTGTGTCAACAAACAAAGGTCCATACATGACATTTGAAGAACAAAATCCAACTGCAAGAAGTTCTACATTCTGAATTGATTTTTTGATGATGTAAAAATCCTCTTGGCAAACTTTCTTGTTATGGTTAGATCCCTGAAAACCTGGAGTATCTCCAAAAAGTGCTTAATGTATCCCTTCCATTCATGCAACCAGGGTGAATACAGGAGCACAGGGCTAGCTATAGATGCAGTCCCAGTAAAAATGTGCAGGAGATTCTGCAGAATATGTTTATCACTAATCTGCAGTAACCATCTAGAGGAAAAAGATCACATTGAAAACTTAAACCAGTAGCTTTTTAGCAAGCAAGCGATATGTTCTCCAACATGTGATAGTTGCACAAGCCATCATCACAGTTAATTTTGCAGACTGTAATGTCAGAACCATCATAGCCTCTTGCAATATCATGTTCAGAACATCTCATAGTAACTTCCATAAGAGATGGGATGCTAACCTTCAAATTTCAGAATTTAAATTGATCTTTTCAGTCTCTGAAAGTAAATTACTTGTAATGAAAATAACATCTTTCCTCATTTTGTGTTCTAAACTGTTGAGTTGCATTGTTCTGAACGTCAATCAAGTTGTCATGCTCCTCTCCAAGGTGGTCATATTCAGTCTTGAAATGATGTTGGCTCCTTTGGGTATTTGGGAGAGAAGTAGACAATATATTGTTCTCAGCTGGGCCAGCAGCCTCACATTCTCTATCCTCTGAGGGGAGGGGAATTTGTGCAGTGACTTGACTTATAGTCAAACACTTGGGTATCATTTCAAGAACTCAAGGAGGTCTGGGAACACTGGAAGACTCTCTTCATCTATGTGGCAGATAGGAGGGTATTCTTCAAGTTGCTCTGGGATTTACTGTTTATGATAAGGAAAGTTCCTTTACTTTAAGTGCCCGCTCTTTTGTAGATCCTAATGATGCAAAGTGACTCACTGTGTGTTTCATGTGGTTACCTCTCTGGCTGGCTCACTGCTAGCCTCATATTCCTTTGTCTCTCAACTTGATTAACTCATAAGTGTCAGCAACCATTTACTTTTAATGGTTATTTAGTACCACACTCTGTGACTTGTCTCTTTGGAAGACTCTGCTGGCAAAAACTCTGTTCTGTATGATAGAAGAAGGGAAATTTGACCTTGAAAGTGAATAAACATTAAAAACTTGCTTCTACCAGACAGTGGCATACTGAACATCAGGCTAGTCCTGATATAGTTGTGTTGATGGCATGGTTTCTTTTCTTTTTCCCTTTTCCTTTCTTTTTGTCTATTCCTTTCAATTTTTTTTCTTCTTTTACTTCCATCCACCCAGCCCAAAGCAAAGATCTAGAAGCAATGAGCTTGTTCAAAGTGTGGAAGCCAGCTCCAAAACCAACTAGATCTAACCTTGCTTCAATTTTAAAACCTTGCTGGAGGGAGCCAGAATCCCTTTACTTAAATGACTTAATTTGCAAGCAGTATGAATCATGCAGCAACTGCACAAGCTCTGGCTAGAATATATTGTACATATGTTTGTTCTTTAGGCAGTAAGAAGAGAACACAGAACTGGAGGTCATTTGAGTTACAACTACTTTGGGGGATTTTTTTCTTTTTTATTTTTTAAAAACATTCCTTCTAACAAATGCAGTTTAAATGGGTTTGTTTATATGGCGTGGAATTGAAAAGGCCCAAACTAACCAGGCTTTGCACAATGTGGCCTTTTTCCAAATTAATCTAAAATATTTTAATCCCTCTGGAGTTCCTTTATCCTCTGCATCTGTGCTATAGTGGAGACACATTTTTAACATTTCTTTGAGGAAAATTACCTTTCTTTCCCTCCAACTGTACTCAGCAAGGTCAATGGAGCACTGTTATATGCTATTTAAACATCTGAGATTCATCATATATCTGCACACCAGAAAGAATCATCATAAAAGGTCTAATGAATCCCGACTGCTAGCCAAGCAAGGGGGTTCCCTTACGGATACCAAGTATTAGAAACAAAGAATATGTGCAAAAATACAGTTTTTACACTTTAGTTTAATACAATTAAAAATTAAAATGACCCTTAAGAAGTGGGCAGGGATTTTTTGTGACCCGTCAGAGCTTGATTTGCCAAAATAATTCTGTTTCAGCCGAATTCTGAAGCTGTTACATGGGCCAAGATGGTTTCTGAGTCTGCCTGGGATTAAGGGGCCCACTTGCCCTGTGGGACCAGCCAGGGCTTGAGCAGGAGCCTGGAGGGGCTTCTTGTTCCTGGGGAAGGAGATGCTCTGAGTCACGGTCAAGCTCCAGAGCCTCTGGCTGTGTGCCTACACTTGGTTTTAAGGCCTTTTTGTTTTCTAATTCAGTAGCAAGTTTATGAGACTGAACTCATTTTACTACCCAGGAACTAAAATACTGAGGGAGGCCTAGGTGGTGGGTTTTTTTCTATTTCAAATTGTATAAAATTATTTTCCAGGCATTTTAAACACCAGTGCTCCTCCTTCAGCTGCCAGTAGTTCCAGTCAGTCTGAAATGGCCACAGGGAGCAGCTACAGCTCTGAAGTTTTGGAGGTTTCATCTGGAAAACGGTTATAGGGGGCATTTTAATCTGAAATACTGTTCTGTAACTGTTATACTATTATAGATGACACCAGGGCTGGTTTAATACCAGAGTTTATTCTAGACTTGTTCTTCCTTGGAATACTGCTAGGTCATGAAGTTCAGAGAGCTTTAATAAGGTTCAGGTAAGCGGTTTGAACCTCTGACGGGAAAACAATATGCTGAACACCTCATTTCTGTGAAGGCACAGGGTTTTACCACAGTTGTTTTTTTTTTCCTTCTTGCTGCTGAAGTCCTGCAGGGGCAACAGAGAAATGAGCGTCTCTGTTAACCTGCTCCAGGCTGGTGTTGACCTTGTCCTTAATCCTACTGTGCTCTGCTTTTCCCAACTATATTGTGCAGGTAACAGCACTGGTCTCCTGCACAAGGGGCTGCTGGGTTGTGGGGTAACATGCCAGGGTAATGACTGTCTGAACAAAATCATCCACTAAGATCAATCGCCCCAGGCTATCCCTGCTTTTGAATGAAGAACCATACCTACCCCAAACACGCTTTCCCCATCTTTTCATATAGTCAGAAGTATTTTGGGACCATTGCAAGCCATACAGTAATGGAATAAATTCCAAGTGCAGCAGGAGACCACATCGGGGGGAAAAACTCATTAAGTGCCAAGGGTATTTCTTTTACTTTTCTTACTGGTACTGGAAAATATTCCCTAAATAATACATCTGGATGTAGAGGAGTAGAGAGGGAAAAGATGAAAAACAATCCTTTAAATTCAGTAGGAGCCTACTTTAATGGCTTGTTTAATCTGCCAGCTGGCACAGTGTTGACTTCTTGCTACACATACTTTAAGGAGACCTATGTAGTTCTTGGAACCAAGTTCATATTAAGTTGTAGAAACTTAAATATTAATAAATTGGCAGGACTGCCTTTTGGTGCTTAAGAGAAATCAAGAAACTGCTTAGTCATCTCCAAAGATATTTCTGTCTCCTTTTAAATGTAAATACCAAAATAATATAACAACATGGACTTAAAGCAGTAGCAAAGACAATAAAAATCTGTTCTGAATGTGTGCCTTCTCTCAAATATGTGCACATCCTTCAGACTTTGCAATCATATGTGTTCCTGTAGAACATTTTGCTTTGGGCATACTTTTTCTAACGTCGTTTGTGACAGACACCATTTTGTTTCAAAAAAACACATTATGAGTTGTTATCTTCTCCAACACTCCTTGTCAAGGGGAAGAACTGTTGCCATCTTTATGTGGATTTTTACTTGGGGTGTAATGCAAGTAGTATCACATAATGTGTATGCTAGAGTACATTGCCCGTGTATTTTATATGACTATAAGTCTTCATACTTTTGTTTTTATCTGGCTTTGTGTGGATGTATATGCGTGTAATCAAGTGCAAACTTGAAGCATAGAGAGTGTCAGCTATATAACCAACAATTACACTTTCTGTTCCTAAAAAGTTAGGCTACATCAAGAAGCGTGTCTTCTGTTTTCAATTACTTTCAGCATTGGAAAAGCAAAGGAGAAAAGATTTAACTGCAGACCAACCTGTCTTTTACATTTAAGGAATCCTTTAATAATATCTGAAGTGACACTTGTCAGTATTTACAAGTTGTAAAGGTTTGATTTGATCCAGGTAAGCACTGAAAAATCTGGCTAGTTTAGTCATGTTGATTTATGAATTCTAGATCCGGCTTTTATTTTCTTTATTCTCTTTAAGTGTGTGAACTATTTTCAGGTTTTTTATCTGGGATATGGATTGTAAAAATCCTTCAAGTTTTGCAAGCATTATGATCCAGGATTTTAGTTTGATCCTTCTCTGCACCTCTTTTCCAGAGTCCATTTCTTATTTCAGACCTCTTTTCCTGTCTTTGCCTTCTGTTCCCTTCCCATCCCAATACCTTTTTCATGTATTTAATGAGGTATCCTTGCAGAAATTGTCTCACTAGTTGTACTCCACTCCATTAGGGACATGAGGTCTGGTGAGTGGTGAAGCATCCACCATCAGGAGGCTTTGGTGCACATGCCAGTCATAAGTACAATTGTATATACTTTTGTTTTTTTGAAGAAAGGATAAGAGCTGAGGATTGAGGCTGAGCTCAACAATATTTTTTTTGTTCCCAGCCAGCCCATAACTAAAGATGAGGTAACTGAGTCATGAAAAACAATTTGCTTAGTAATCATCTGCTGCTTTCCTATTTGTATAGCATTTACAAACGGATTGGAAGTTTTCCTCCCTTCCTTCCCCTTCAACCTTTGTATTTCTGGTTTTGGCCAACATGTTGTACACATGCAAACCTGCTCTATGGGTTGACTGTGAAAAATGCACTTTATGTGCACTCAGTGCTCAGAACTTAGACTGTAACCAGAGTCATGTCTGCTCTGTGTCTTTTTGAGCTGGGTGGATGTAACATGGCAACAAGGGAGGCTGGAGGAGACTCTGCAGGGGTTTTGGATCTTAAGGGAAAGGTAGCAGATAATGAGCAGTACAGAGATAATTTTTTCCTGTTTATTTTTTGAAGGAAAATGAAACATTTTCTTTTCTGGACCACACAGACATTGTCTAAGGCACTGCTCCTAAAAAAAGTAAACAACTGTAAAATTTATTGGCTTGATGCAATGCTCAAGCCTAGCTTACCTTTGTCATGTTAATACACAGTAAGCATGCATGTCTGTGTGCTCTCAGCGTTAAGTGTACAAGATATTGTCAGGCTTCACCTGTCTTATTTAATTGACTCTGAGCCAGGTTCTGTTCAAAATTTTGATGATGCTGTTCCCCTGCAGGGCGAAGAAGTGCACAGTCACATACAACTTTATCGATGCCTTGCTGTCATGGTGTTTGCTGGCAACAAGTATTTGCGCCTGAATGTCTAGATAGCAGTCAGATTATTGTCAAAATTGTTTAACAGCTTCTCTGTGTGAATTTCATGAGGGGAGCTGGCAATATCGTAATCTCACTGTGTCAAGTTTTATGCTGGCTCATTCACAGCTAGTAGGCTTGTCACCTTCCCTATTGATTTTTTTTTCTTTTTGTTGTAAGAAAGTCCCACTGCTGTTGGGTCTTCTGGTTTGGTGACATTGTTGCATTAGTGTTTCCTTGCTTTCAGATAAATTTAGCAAAAAGTGAGGTCTATGATGTAAACTTCCAATATGGCAAATGGTTCGACGGGCATCTGTTTTGTGGTATACTGAGATGTCCTGTCTAAAGGCTGCCTTTTTTGCTGCCCTGCTTTACCTCTTTAAAGCTGGTACTGACCTCACGCTTCAGTTTTCAACCAAAATGACACAGAATTGCTGCTCGTTAGAGATAAATTGAAATAGCTACTTGGCAGGAAGGAATCTGGGCTTCATTTGTAAAGATGACTTTAAAAGCGTGAGCTGGAAAAGCCCAGTAGAAATTTCAGTAGCTGGATCCATTCCTGGTGGAATTCCACAGATTTCCATGATGTTCTGCCTTTGAGTAATTGAGCTTTCAGCTGCAACATATCTATCACGGCGACATGCGATATGTCTGTGCAAAGTAACTGTACAGGTACTGGGAGCAAAGATGAATTACTTAAAGTTCAAGAGCAACAAGAATGACCTTGAAGATTTATCATTAATTTCTTCTGAGGAACTGGTTGGATTAAAAATAGTTACTGTCTCTTAGGACACAACTAGTAAGATCAGCAAGTCAAAGAACATTTAGGGGTGATTTTTTAAATTCTTTCTTTTTTCTTTAAAAATGCAGGGATGATAACTAGAACTTGGTATTGTTGCTTATCACTGGTTCAATAGAGCAAGAAAGACACCTCAACTCTCATTAGAGTTTGTGATGCTCAGCACTAGGAAAAGCTGGATTGTAGGCCTGCATGTTTTAACAGGAAAAGAAAAAGGATAGAAAATACAAAAATGCAGCCACAGTAAGCTGACTGCATTGTATCTTCATATTATTTTCCATTAATTTTTTATGACTGACTATGTAGCTTAATATATCATGAATTTGTATTTTGAAATGCGTTCCAGAAAATATGTAGAGTTTCAAGTCTGGCTGAGTGAATGTTGCTGTTGGAACCTTACCTTAGACTTGCTTGAACATTTTATTATTTTTAACGGCATTACCTTAGCTTTTTAATTCAGTACCTGAGACATGCAGAGAAAGAGTGTGAATAGAGTGATAAAACATTCATAAAACCTATTGGACATGAGTAAATTCAGACAACATGTTGAAACATTGTATGTGAGAACGAAGGTCAACAGGGGTGGTGCAAGGGGAGGACAAGAGGGCTGGGAGCAGAGTAGCAGAAGTCAAGGAGGCAGAGAGGTGTAGATACTTCCCATTCTTACTTGTTGCTGGCCCTGATCACCTCCTT
The DNA here is from genome assembly GCA_013398155.1 of Pedionomus torquatus. Taxonomy (NCBI): domain Eukaryota; kingdom Metazoa; phylum Chordata; class Aves; order Charadriiformes; family Pedionomidae; genus Pedionomus; species Pedionomus torquatus. Next base: position 726,679 of record VZRU01013592.1, on the reverse strand, counting down.
GCCTGGAAGAGGACACTCTTCTCTTTGGTGGAGAGGCAAGCATGGGGAGCTGCACTGCTACTGCTGGCTTCCTTGCCAGTTCTGGTGCAGAAGAAAGGCTGGCATCTTCCCTGGTGGACACCTGCCCTGCTCCTAGCCCAGGCCCTTTGCCTATTGCCAGAACCATGACTGCTGCTCCCAGTACGAGCTTCTGTTTGTCATGATAGACATCAGATTGCGCTGTCTCGTGTCACTCCTGCCTGCATAATTGGGTGACTAACTCCACTAGGCAAGAGCCCCCAATATGCTCTCTGCGCCTGAGGCTTGTCCTGCTTCACACTGCTGGGGTGATACCTCGCCATCTGGGATCACTGTGGCTTTGCACATCAACAAGGGACTAAGAGCATCATGGTGATTACCACTCAGTGCATAGTCATCAGCTCCTGTGGGCATTTCTGTCCCTGGTTGCAGCTGTACCTCCATTGCACCTAGCTCTAGTTTGGGGTCTGTGTCTGTCTCCCTCAGATGGTTGCTCTCCTGGCTGACACTTGCATGTCTGTCCTAATGCAAGCTCCACCATGCACACTTGCATCTATGCCATTTCCCTCAGAGAGGAGGCAGGCAGTAGGGCTGGGGAATGTGGTGCCTCTGTGACATCTGCCACCTGAGCTACTGTGAGCCTCTGTCTCCAGAGGATGTGAGGTCAGGTGAGAGAGCATTGATGAGAATAAGTAATTTTTGCTTTTCCCCATGCCTTTAAAGGCACAAATTGAATGGGCATCAAGTAGTACTTTTATTTGTGTAGGCCAGAAATTGAAGACTGACTTTCCTGTAGTTGTGGCAGCTTCTTCTGACTGCATGATATTCTTCCCCATGGTCTTATTTTTCTCTAATAGAAATCAATGAAAGAACTGGCACTGCCATTTATAGGGCAAGAGGAAATGTATTCTCTTACTTTAATATGCTTTGATCATCTGAGCTGGACTTCACTTGTTTCTTAATGATGTTTTCCTGCTCTTTCCTATTATTAAGAAACAGATAGCTACTGGCTGAAAGGTGTTGGCATGGTCACGGCTTTTCTCAGAGATTTCACTGAGAGATGAAGCTGGCCGACAGCTGGGGCACTGCCACAAGTTTCCACAGTTGGGCCACAGATTTGGGACAAAGTGTGCAGGAGGAATAAATATATTCATGTTATTAGATTAACATGATGAAGCTGAAGATCTTCAGTGGTAGAAGCAGGTAAAAGACATGGGTAACTAGTGAATTGTAAATCATTAACCTATTTCCTAGTGTTTGAATGCAGAGGCGAAGTGAATGCAAGTCAGACTTTATTTTTGGACTAAGCATTTTCACAAACTTTTTTGTGGACTATAAAATTTCTTCAATTTCAGTGTGCTCTGTTCTTTGAGATAGAGGTCTCATTGTCATTACCTGTGATATATTCACTTATGATTAGGCAGGAGCAAAGGGCAATCCAGCTTTCAGCTGCCCTTTGTATCCGCATCAAAGGCTAAGTACTTCCTTAGTGATAGTGATATGAGCAAAAATAATTTGTCTCCCACAAGAAAGCATTGCAAGAGTAAAAGAAATTCCACAATTTCTTGTGTATTGTGTATGCACAAATGTATGAGAGGATGAAGTAGTCAGTATCACCATAGTCTGAGATCACACCGGTTTCTAACATACAGGGTAAGCTCACTGATCTTTTGTTGCATATATTGGATGAATTTGGCCTGCAAGGGTGGAATCCAGTCCTGATTGAAGTCTCTGGGAAGTCTGCCAGGGATTCCAAGAGGACCAAGGTTTCAACTCTAGTCTGTATATGAATAATATTTCAGTATCTTCTGATCTTTGGGGACAACATATTTGAAATACTTCAGAGGACACTTGAAGGGGAGAGTCAAGGGTCAATCCTTCTAATATGAGAACCAGTGGCTGTGCCAGCAGCTTCCAGTTATGTCTTGTTTCTTCCTTTGTCTGCTAATGGGAAATGATAGACAAATGTCACTGATCTGGGGTGGGACCAGTATATGCAAATCCGAATGTCAAGAGAAAGCTCTGACTGGCACGTGCTAATGTGCAGTAGGAGAAAGATGAGGAAGGAAGTGGGAGGACTGGAAATGGCATACCCACAGTCAGGCTGCCCAAGAGAATAAAGAGAAATGGGGACTTTCCATTGCAGCTGACTGGCTCTGAGGTGATCGGTCCCACTGCTGCATGCTTAGAAGTGTACTGCAGTGTTAGCAGCAGCACACTAGATGTTTGCTAATACCTTTGCTGGGATGCTCGACTCCTTCCTCAGTGCTAAATTAGATCATGGATATGAGAGATGGACCTGAGCAGGTGTTTAAAACCATGGATCTTTTAGTTATAGGCTCAAGGAGTGAACTCTGTGGCAGGGACAAAGTCCTACAAAAAACCTCCCTGTCAACACTTTCATGCAATTCACCGTGCAGCAGCAGGAGCTGACACTGGGCCTAGCAACTGCAAGGACGTGTGGCACTCACTGTGGTAACCTACACTGTAGCCACAGTGGGTGAAACCTGTTCAGAACCTATTTGAATCAAGGGTCTGGACCATGATATGGTCCTGTGGACCAGCAGTAGTCTGCAGAGCATCACCTGGAAATCTCTATTCTATGTAATCACTATGTGGCTTCCCAAGTGTGATTTTCTGATGCTAAGTATAACTGCACTTGGTTGGTTTGCCATTGATGAATTTTCCTTGGAAGTCATAAGAAGTGGGATCAGATGAAACAAGGCACAGGCTAGATTGGAATAAAACTGTGTATTCACATGAACTAATAAGTTTGATTTGCTTTGAGTCCCAAATGAGCTATTCTGTTTGGGAAGGAGTAAAGCTGCTTGATACAAGTATGTATACATCTGTGTATATATATATGTAAAAGAGCTCATTATCTGCAGTGTCCAAGTTCACAGTAACAATTTCAGATGTGGTTTTCCATGCAAGGAACATTACAATCAAATTTATGGAGGAAAAAAAGAGACTCTTTAAATGTATGCTTTACTATTATAATATTTAACATTTCAGTTTAAACAAAGAGCATGCATGACGTGTTATAAAGGACAAATCAACCCATTGAACTCCACCTTTTGACTTCAAAGTCAAAGTTGCACCTGTTTCTAAAAGATCTGAGTGGCACTGAATGCTTCTAATGCAGAATTAAAAGAGGAGTGAGGAAAATAATTTCCAAACATTTTCTGACAGATTTTCTTAGAAAACAGATTTATTTGTTTTGACTAATGATAGATTAAGGAACTGTAATTGTCCCAGATATTGCAGTAGAATGCTTTTCATACCTGCATTTCATGAGTGTCAGATTAAACAAGTCACACTTAGACAATGAGAGATGTTTACTGAGTTGTAAAAGGAGCAATGAAGAGGCTGTTTTCACTTCTGAGGTGGAAGAGGTATAAAGAAAGGACAATGGTAGTCCTAGGGGTACAGTGGATATCATGACATGTAGCCAGCTGGAACAAAATATTCTTCATTCTCACTGACCAACCCTTTACTGACATTTAAAAGGTCCACACCTCCACACCAGGGCTTTGGGACAAATGAAGCGGAGAAAGATGGGAAAAAGGTACATTTGGATTAATGGGGTACAACTCACAAAACTTCTGGAAGTCTCAATTCATGTCCAGTTTTAATGAGAGATTTGACCTTTTTTATTTTTTGTGTGGGGGTATTAAAAGAAAAAGAGGACAGTGACAGAATAATGAAGGTCTTGTGTTACTGTTTCATTCTGTAATGAGGACAGGTCAGAAGTTAGAGGTTCACCTGCATGTAGAAAACCTTTGTGTAGTTAGATTTCAAAGCCTTCCATTTGCTACTCCGCTGTAGGAAAGGTTCAGAGAGGATTTCCCTTTATCACCTTTTTTCAGCCCTTCTCCAGTAGGATTTGCCTTTTTTAGTGTTGATGTTACAGTTACATCTAGTGGCTGGGACTGAACCCAGGTCCTGGTTGTGCCTTCTGCAAATGCACAGTGGAAGGAATTTGCAATTGGTGGAGATAACATAAGGATTAAAAGGCACAGAATTGACTAAAGCTCAGTCCCTAAGGTCACAAAGTAAATCAATGGTAGAACCAAACAGGAGTATCCTCAATTGCTGGATCCACCCTGAATGCTAGGCACTAAATTATGATATCTCATTGGCCTCTTTGTTCTGCACTGGAGCTCTCCTGAAGTTATCACGAGTTATCCTCCAGTTATCACTGGAGTTATCCTGAAGGCCTTTCTCTTTGCACTGTTCCTGTCTCCTGCTGCTTGGGATACGAAAGGGAGAAAAGGATGGTGGGAGATGCTAGGAACTGATCATGGTTTCCTTTATGGAGAAATCCAGTATTGTCTTTTTTACTACTCTAGTGCTTTTCTATACTTCATGTGGGTCTTAAAATTTCTACCAGACACCATGGAAACCAAAGGCCGAATCTCCTTGCTCTTCTTCAGGTTAATGAAGCTATGTTCTGTCCTCATTCTTTAATGAAGAACAGTCCAAACTGCTGAGATTGGGTCTGGTAAGAGCTCTGATCCATGCTCTCTTGCATGGGCAGTCATTGCAGCTTGTAATTTGCCTTCAGTTGTCATGAAGCTTGCCCTGAGTTGATGTAGTGCTTAGGGTCATGATTTAGTGCTGGTTTTGGTATTGTTAGGTTGATGGTTGGACTCGATGATCTTAAAGGTCCCTTCCAACCTAGACAATTCTATGATTCACAACACTGGAGTAGTGAGCGATACCCTGTTAAGGAAACAGGCATGGCTTTCAGGCTCTTTGGAACTGAAGGTCACCAAGAGGAAATCTGCAATTGTTTCACTGTACTGGGAGGGAAGTGAGATGGCATGGGCTTGCACAATGTTGTCATCAGCTGTGGCCTGCAGAGCCCTGTGGAATACACAGCTGTGCTATATTAGGGAATATGCCTTGGCTTGAAGTTTCTTGGCTCAACTAGGTTGAAGCTCATGCAGAGGCTCAATATAAACATCGCATTCTGGGAGCTCATTCAGTGTAATGGAAAGGTGACTTTCAGGTCTTGAAAGACATTTCCATTAGTTAAGGGCCTGAGGAACAGTTTGCATTTTCATTTGCTTGTTACCAGTCTAGCCTGTCTGTTTTTAAGCCCTCCTGTATGTTGAGCTGTCTCTGAAATCAGTGCTTGGAACAGGGTGAGGACAGTATTAAACCTGAGCCAGAGCAGGAGGTTATTTTGCTCTCCACACTGGGATTATACAGATATGTGGTTGTGTGTATATTTCTACCTAGCCAATTTATTGTTTGCTTTGAAAAAGCATATTCCTTTTAATTTCTATTAAATATTTTTTCATATATTTACAATTACTGTGCATTTCTCTGATTTTCCACCTTGATGAAAGCTGAAAAAAGAGAAAATTTCAAACTCTTATATGGGGTGACACATAAAGAAGAGTTGGATTTGCGTACGAGTGTTTTGTACCAGGAGGGATTAAATGTGGCTGTTCTTTAAGGAAGCCCTATTTAGCAAGACAATGAAAACCTCAGCAAATTTTAGCAATAAATGATAGTCAACTGAAGATCAAAGGCATTATGTGAAGTGCAGAGATGAAAAGGAGAGAGAGACTGGTGACTGCTGTTGAAACCAAGAATGTTTTTGTAGGGAGATAGTATTTGCATAGTATAGTTTTGATTCAAGTAATGTGGCAATGCTGGTAAATGTTGTAGGTAAGTTATTTTGTTTCTCTGTCTTCTCTTTGTCTTAGCATTTCTTCAGGAAGACCACAGGGTTTATCAGACATCCCATCATTTAAAGGTTCAGTCTCAGAATCAAAAGAGGAAGGGGCCTGAAAACACTCTCGTATGTGAGACTGTGCAAAATCTGAGGTCTTGAGCAAGACTTATCTTCAGTAGTCTTGGAGAGGTATTTGATAAAAAAACCAAAACCAAGGTCAAAGGTCTTTGTAATATTCTTCCATAGATCCTTCTTCTGAGCCTGGTGTTGGAAAACTCCTGAGAGTTCCCTTCAAATTCTTTCAGTATTATTTCAGTTGTGTAAGGGTTGAAAAAATACTGAGGATCTCTTTTGAGGTAGAAGCAACAAAATGATAAGTTTTGTGGTGTACCCTTTCACAGTGCAAGAATAAGCTATATTCCAGAAACTTGCGTATGTGTGTGCATATCAAGGGAATGGAACTAGTCAGACAGCTTCAGATATCAACTTCTATTTGCAAATTTATATAGAGATATATATCTGCTTCTTCCAAATTTATTGATGACTTCTATTTGGATTAGGTGAAAAACATACCTGGAAGTAATTCAGAGAAAAAAAAAGAAAAAAGATATCAAAATATTTTCTATCATACGTTGAAAACCAAAATTTTTACATTTACAATAAAACCAAAGAAGTTTTTCATCCTTTGTTTTTGGGTTTGTCTTGGGTTTTTTTTTTTAGTGTTTTTTTTTTTTTTTTTTTTGTTGTTGTTGTTGTTTTTGTTTGTTTGTTTAGATTGAAGGAAACATTATTTTTGGTTTGAAATAGTTTTCCTAGCAACAGATTTCATCTGTTTGGAAAAATAAAACTTTCTGGTCTGACACCAAATTAATAAAAACTTGTAACAGGAAGAAAAAAAAAACAGTGATCAAAGAGTTAAAAAATAATAATTTATTTGTACAACTGGGAAGGTCACACAGAGAGACATTTTTACATTTGGCTCTGAAGACAGGTCCTGGAGTGGAGCTGGGTGGAGTGTTATGTTTTGACCCTGGATATTTTAACTCAAGAACAATTTTAATTTTTAAAAAAGAAGCATCAAAATATACATAACCCAAAAAAAGGTTTGTAGAAAACACTTCCAATAATTGGTACCTTCACCTATGAGCAAAGTAATTATCTTATGAGAGTCATGGACACTGCAAGAAACTCTGACTTTACACTCTCTTTTTGTGGAATAGGAAATATTTTTAGAGAGAATGACAAATTTATAATCTAGTAGTTTTCAGAGGCTAAAAGATTACAAAGCATTTTGGGGAAGACAGTGAACAGCACTGAGTGGTTGATTTCTTCAAGCAGACTTCCTAGCTGGTGACTCATTTTCTTGTGTGTCTTTACTAACTAAGGTCGTACTCTTGACCTGGCCTCCATTTCCCAAGTGCCTTCCTCATTTTTGAGAAAAGGATTTGGCTTGCAAGTCATCTGAATGCCATGAAGTGGCTGGACCTCAGTCCTTTGAGAGGAGACACTGTACTCTAATAAACTGCACATATCTTCCCAAGATGTCCATCTATCTGATCTCCGTCAAACAACAAAGCAGCACATTGTAGATGGAGAAAGGCTGTTGGCATTAAAGAAATTTTCCCAACTGCTGTGCAATCTCCCCTCCATTCCAGGGAACGAAAGAGAGGAGGAAGAACAGAAATAGTTCTGGGTTGTTATTATTATCCTCCTCAAGTTTCCTCATGAGGAAGAGATCTTGAGTTTCTGAAGATGAGAGATGATGTTGAGGACCATGTAGGAAGGAGAAAAGGTGGAGGTATTGGCTAGCACATTTGGAGCGGGGATGGAGGAAATATGAGTGCACAGAATCTGGAGCTGGGGGGAGGGAAGAAGTGTACGTTAGACTGGAGAGAGGAACATACCTGACTGGGTAGGAAGTGTTGAAGATGCAAATAAATCATGTCATGCATGAGGACCTCCCTTGGGGAGGTCAAGTGGGGAAAAAAAGTTTGGGATTCTCAATTTCTGTCACATGAGATGTCAGCCTCACTGTCAGCTCTTTATATTTTAAATCCCTGACAGTGACTCCGCTCCACAGACTAAATGCTGCTGCCTGGTGCAGTCTTAGTTTCATGTGGACATGGTCATCTGCCCTCTTTGCACAGAAGCCCAGCACGCTGCTTTGAACTTGCTCTCTGTAATGTACCATTCCTCCTTTGATCTTCATCTCCCAGCCAGAGGGAACCACATCAGTACTGCAACTCACAGGGCCTCTAGCAAAGGAACTGAGGCAGGATTTAGCTGCACACGTAGGCTGAGATGAAAACACTTCTCTGGAGAAAACAGCAGATTTGCTGTTCTGTGTTCTTCAAGGAGTACAGGGTGGTAAGAGTAAACAAAAAGAAGGTTTGAAAAAATGTCCTGTTGCAACTTGCTTTTTATATATGCTGTCTAATTGTGCGTTAAAAAAAAAAAAAAAAAAAAAAAAAAAAAAAAA
>VZRU01013592.1:698219-718447 GCA_013398155.1 Pedionomus torquatus | reverse complement strand
AAAAAAAAAAAAAAAAAAAAGAAGCAGCAGCAATTGTAAAGTCATTATCAGATTTGCAAAGTTAATGTTCCCTTTGAACCTCCACAAAACAACCCCAGCCAGCCAAACATGAAGAAAGTCACAGCAACAACAAAATTTTAAATCCCCCAATCCAGGAACAAATCAGAAAGAAAAACACCCGTAGGAAAAGTAAACTAATAAAATAACCTCCACAAAAACCCTGCCCTCAGCAATGTTTTAATCCAAAAAAGGGGGCAGAAAAAGCCACAGATTCCCTTAACTTATAAGAGGCTTTGCTATTACCAGTGATTTTATGGGGAGGGCGCTTGGATGCTGCACCGGCGGGCAGGAATATAAAGCCACAAGACAGATCCACATCTGCAAGCGGAGCGCTTCAGAATAATTAACAAATGCACCTTGGCTTTGTTTCCTTTAAACGGCAAGCGGTTCACGCTGCCACCTTTGAAAGTTTTAGCCCACGTCTGCTTGCTGGCTTTCTCTGCGGCGTCAATGGCCGGTCTTGTACTAACGGGCTGGAAAATGTTTTTTGGTGGGGGGACGGACGTGGGGGGGTGGAAATCCTCTGAGTGCAGCGCCCAGGCTAGGATTGCAGAGGAAGCTGAGGCCTCCAGCCCTGCACAGGAAGCAATCTTAGAGCGGGCCTTAAATGCCAGATTCCAGGCAGAGTTTAACTAACCACTGACAGCTCTGTAAACAAAGCAGGGACAAAAAGAGAACAGCTTTCCCTTTTCTGGTAGTCATTTTTGGTTTGGGGGCTGCAGGGGAATTCTGTAATACTCGGCTTGATGGGATATAAACCAAAGCTGGAAAGGCTTTGTATATGAAGAACTGTAAAGGGGAAAATATTTCATGGACTAAATCATAAAGAAGAAGGTAGGGCACGGGGAAAATGCGTGGATTAAACTACAGAAAAAGTATTGCTACTTTTGGTTCTTTGAGCAGGATTTATATGTAGTTTGGTGGCTCCTGGGTGGTATTCAAAAGCTGCGGCTTACTTTCCTTCTTTTCTCTTTTCCTTCTCTCTTCCCTCCCCCCCCCGCCCTTCTTTTCTCTTTTCTTTTTCTCTCAGTTCTCTTTTCCTTCTCTCTTATTTTTCTTTCTTTTCTCATTTTGTCTTCTCTTCTTTTCTTTTTATTTTCTCATTTTATCTTCTCTTCCTTTCTGTTTCTTTGCTCTCTTTTTGAAAAGGGGGGTGGGTGGGAGTGGATAGATGAGGACTGACTTTTGCAAAACTTTTAATTATCTGTGCAACTAAAGAAAACAAGAAATCTCTTGTGCAGAGTTTTTACTGCTTCCAGTAAAAAATAGAAGCTTGAAGTTAAAATCCTGCTGAATTGTTGCTTTTGTTTGTAGAAAAGACCTGTGACATTACAAATAGCTAGTCTGCGGCTAGCAGATGTATACAGTCCTTACTTAAAGCATGTTGATTTAATTTTAACTAGGAAACTAAATGCAGGCATGGGCTATGTTTATCCTACAAGGCATTTCATTAATCTTGTTTATCTCAACAATACTGAGGAAGTTAAATTTTTTGATGGAAAAGGAAAATAGTTACAGCAAAGTTAAGAAAGCAAAACAAAACTAAATGGACTCGGTTGGTTAAACGCACCCATTGTGTTTTCTCTGTCATCTAAGTGGTCGTCTCCCTTTTAGATTTGGATCTTTCCTGAGCTCTGAACACTTGAAGACCCACCATGGATGACTTTGAACGCCGCAGAGAACTCAGGAGGCAAAAGCGTGAGGAAATGCGCCTTGAAGCAGAGAGGTGAGGTATTACGTATGGAAAATGGTGTCGGTGGCTTGCCTTTGATTAGCAGTGGCTTTAAGGATTTCTGCCTTAAATTCTAAAGTATGCTATAGCTAACCAAGCAGTCCTTGCTAACAATATGTACAGCAAAATATCTTTAGTTAAAAATGTGGGAGAGGCTGGAAGTCAGGGATGTCTAGTGTCTAATTCCCTTAGGCTGCTGCAAATGCCCTGCCTTCTAGTTATTTTGTTATATGGATAAATGTAAACAGTGAAGGTGGATATGGCCATGTGAATTGATAGGAAAACTCATGCTCAGATGCCATGTGAGTGAGTGCTGTGCAGAAGGGATTGTGTTTGTTTTTTCAGACAGAGCTGAAATTAAGTTATCAACTGAAAGCTGAGATATACTTGGTATGTGTAGTATAGCATAGCTGCAAATTCTTTTGCCATTGCTATGCAATTGCTGTTGTATTTGGACTGCCTCTCCCTTTCTTATTCATTTATAGGTACTTTATGTGGGCAACAAGGGTAGCGTTTGCTATCAGTTGTTACAGATTCGCTTTGGTGCAAATGAGAACACAGCTTGATGTGGGTACAATGATGTCAATTTCTGAAAAAAACAGCATGAAAATAGTGGGAATGACATTTCATTAACTAACCCCATTTTACACCTGTACAGTTCTGTCTGCTTTAATGGAGTTTCCCATGATTTACACTGGAGTTAGCAGGAAGAAAGTTGGGCTCCAATTTTTTTTTTGTAATGTCTTCTTTGGTACAAAGATTTGATTTAGTTTGTTAACGCTGCAGTGATTTTATTTTTTTTTTAATGGTACTTAACTTGAAGCAGTTTTTGTTTTCATTTTTGTCTTTAATTTTAAATATGAACTTAAATTTTCATTTCTGGTCTTTCCTGTGCGCTGGCAAAACCATGATGTTTCAGATTCTGAATGCTGTAGGAGAAAATACATTTTCAGTTTTAAATGGAAGTCAGCAGAATGCGATACCAGATCTATTTTGTACTCTTACTCTGAGAATATTTAATAAGGCCCTGCTGCATAAGTAGGGCTCTGTGATGGACATTAATGATGCTTGGGGGGAAATCCCAGGCAGACGAGACGCAATAGCCACCTTTCTTTCCTAAGGAAGTGTTGCCACGCAGAGCTGGGTAAGGGAGCTCTCGTCAGGCTTTAAGCCGAATCTGAGAGCCCTGGAAAAGCAGCAGCATTGCCTGCAGATAGATAAACTCATGTGAATTGTGGTGGAAAAAGGGAAATGAACGGTCACTTCCCTTTGTAGCCATCTCCTGGTCAGTACCCTACCCCAAAAGGCAGAGGAGCAAATAATTCTGTGGCACTGAGCTGTCTTCTCATCCCAGAGGGTTTCCTTCCAGTGAAATATTTCTGTTGGGCTGCATGAAAGGGATTGCAGAGCCTGTGCTGGGGAATGGTATAGCACACAGTATTTATATACTTCTAATGTAATTTCTACTTGAAGGAATCTTTTTACGGAAAGGCAGATGCCTTAGGGTTTGTTGCTAATAGCGGCCCTGGGCAGCCTGTGGAGGATGCTGGGAGGGGGGAGGGTGTCTAGTTCAGGAGATGTTTTCTGCTGTGGAAAAACGTCAGTTGAGCTTCCCTGTGAAGGTATCCAAGCTCTTATGTGAGCCTGCAGAGGCCACCGGGTGGCCTGGGCATGGGTGATGTGGCATGGCCAGCTTGCAGAGGCAGTGATAGCCCAGGGAGGGGGGACTGGGGGGGTGTGTTGGGGATGAGGCACTCTGCCCTCGTCACCATGGAAACTGAAACCCAGGATTTCAGGTTGTATCTATACAACTGACCTGTTGTACTACTGTGCTGCCCACGATTTTACACAGTGGCCCAACTCCTGTCCCTGGTCACGCATGGGGCAACCAGAGCCCCTAGGGGGTCAAAAGCTGCAGGCACCAGCTCACTGGTGTCCCTCAAAGGAACCGTCCCCAGGGAGCCCTGCAGGTCAACAGCGATACCTGCCCCTGCCTGATGGGGAAGCCAGGAGTTTGGGCCAGAGGGTGATGACGGCTGCTGATGTGGGAAACCACCCTCTCCCCAAACACCCACCTCGGCTTGCTTTTGGGAAGAGTTTTTGCCAGGTCTGAGGGAGCTTCGCTGGGATTTTGTGTGTTAAACTTTGTGGAGAAGGCGAGCTGGGTGGCAGCCCGGTTGGAGGGAGAAGGGCCTTGGGCCTGTCTCCCTGTTTTTTGCCGAATCGCTGCAGAAGCACTCCATGCCCTTTCCCACACATTTGCAGGCTTTTAGCAATAAATTGCTGTATGCTAAATCTTGCTGTACTCCCTCTGCTGCTGCCAGCATCAAGCATTCAAGTGCCATGAGTCAGACCCCTTAAAAGTCACAAGACAGCTTTAAAAATCTTGAGATCTTAAAAATAATTTAGTCTGGCCTTTTTGTTTTTGGTTTGCCTTAACAACAACAGAGCCTGATTCTCAAGTTCAGATGTGGCTCTGGGAGCTGGGACCTCCTGAAACCTGCCCCAGCAGGGGCGACGGTGGGAAGCATCCACCCCCATTGCATTGTACTGCTCACGTTGAGCTGAGGGCAGCAGCAGCATTTGGGCAGTTATTAACAAATGAAGGTGTCATGATGGATTTTTTTTTTTAAATTAATATTTTAAGGGAAATTTTAGGGATCATCTTCACCTTTAAAATATGCCTATGGCGTGTGTGTACGTCTTAAGCCACGACAATCTGCTTGCCAGACCTCCCTCTGTCCGAACACTTGCAGGGGTTTTATCAAGTGAATCACACAGTTCTAAAGAGCAGCACAGAGGCCAAAATTGCTCCATCAGCTCTGAGCACTGGTACCCGCTTCTTAGGCACCAGGACATTTCACTGCACCCTGCCATCAAGGGACTGTAGCCAGGCTATGGGGAAACCACCACTGGTTGTAAGCATTTCCACTGGGAGATAACAGGCGAATGATTGTGTAGGCTGTAACATGTTTCCTAGGGCTCCCAGACACTGTTTATTCTTCTTTGAGCTGAACAGTAAACCCAGAAGTGCAAGCAGCCATATCAAACAACAGTATTTGTAACTCAGCCAGCTTCAGTGACGCATCTTGCCATTTCCTGGGATAAAGGCACATGGAAATTCTGTCTTCCCAGCCTGACGCCTATGCCCAAAAGAGATTGAGGGGTGAAGATGCCTTGTCGTAGCATGGGTGCATGAGCCACATGCTTGAGAGGGAGTGACTTGACCTTATAGTGTCTCTCCCAGGGGCCAGAGGCCGTGTGAGGAGCAGTCAGGATACATGTCCTGTCTGTTTCCCAAGTGTCAGTAATATTGGAGCCATTGATATCCAGCCACTCATGTCTAATCTTTGGACATGCTCAGTGTGAGTTTGATCCTTGAAGGCTGATGTTAGATTTTGTGTTTTGGGCAGTTTTTCCATTAGAAAGCTGCTGGAAATGGTGCTTTGTTGTGCTGTGTAGCCCTGATATTCTGGGTTGATATGTTTAGGACTGATCCTGATGTGTTACTGACTTTGTCTTTTAAAGACCAGCAGTGCTTTTCATCTCTGGTATGTGCTTTGGCTAGCAGTTTATGATGTGGCAACAGAGATTTAGATTGCCACCAACCCAGAAAGCTATTTGGCATTTATTCGGTGTTTTAAGCTTTTACCATTTCAAGGTATCGCACATGTCCCAGATTCCCCCCATGGGCTTGATGCACCTACCCAGAAATTTTCTTCAGCCAGAATTTTTTTTACTATTTTTATTTCTTTGGGATCTCTGGAGGCCTATCAGCACGTTTCGAGTAGCAGTGCAGACCTGTCTAGGGGGCGCACGGCCAACAGCAGGCATATGGGGCTTTGTCCAGCTTTCTCCCAGGCTGTCAGATTTATTGCATGCTCTCAGGCTGGCAGGAACCCAGCAGCTCTTGTACCTCATGGGGAAACAAGGATTTCCAAGCACAGGCTGGGAAACCCAGGACAAAGTAATGCAGTGCTAACTGCGCTTGTCTGCTAGCATTTTGCATGTGATTTGTACTGATCAGGTGCAAGGTCAGGGTTAAATAAGACCCTGCCAGACATTTGGGTGGTGGGATGTGCTATGTCTCTAACTGCTCTGTGGCAAAGCCAAGGCTTTATCCTGCTCCTCAGGGGCAGAGGGAGTCCTGTACCTGGGATGGTGGCTGTATGAAGCCCCATGAGCTGGCTGAAGTCAGTGGGAAGCTTTCCACTGATTTCAATGGGTTTTGGATTAAGCCCTACCTGAGTTATTCCGGCCAGATGATTTACGAGACAGTCTCAGTGGCAGCCTTGAAAGAGCTGGATGAAAGCTTTGCTTTCCCAGCCACAGGGTACATACCGTGCTGGAGTACTGAGGCCATCACAGAAATGGGTTGCACTTAACTGACGGGAAAAATCCCATATGTAATTGAAGTACAGGGGTTTGACTTCTTTTGACAAGGGAAAAAACGAATGCCACCTGCTGCTTTGTGCCTCTTCCTGGACAGTAAATTATGTTCTTTTTAACAAAAGCATCAGGTTTTGTCATTTTGATATTGTAACTGACACTGGAAGAATTTAACCTGGGGCTAGGTAGAGTGCGTGTGTTGCCTGGAGGGGTGGTGCTTTGTGAATATCCTGCTGATGCATTTTGGTCTGTCAGAGCTGCATGCAGCTGCAGTGAAAAATTGAGGTGAAATACTTCTTGAAGTGACAATAGACCTACTTCCTTGACTTCAGCATAATCGAGAGCAAAAATGGGCCCTTGAACTCTCTAAAGAATAGCTCTCGGGGTACTCTATTTAGCACTTAGAGCTACAATTTTATGACTGGCTGACTTGCCATTGCCCCAGTAATATGTTTTCACCTGTCTCTGGTGTTGGGGCTCTTTTAAAGATTATGCTAGAAAGCTGTTCCAATTTACTTCCTTGCCATACGGTCACTACTGCAGACTTCAGGAAGGTCTTAGAGTCATTGTCAGACTGGTGTCCATTTAGCTGAAGCTTAACTTTGAATTTGAACAACAGCTTTTTTCTGTGCAATGCTCTTCTCCAAGGGATTGCAGATCATTGCACAGGGAAGGAGAGGTATTGGTTGTGAAAATATAGCAAGTGGCTATCTAGCACTGACTCACTAAAAAGACTCTTCAAAACTACCATACTACTCCGTGGGCTGCGTAATATCTCCTGCCAGGGTCCACGGTTGTCCTGACTAAAGGACCCATCTCCTTACAGACCAATAAGATATTACTAAACATACTATAAAAGGGTGAGTAGGGTATACAAAAAAACTGTCATTAAGCTTTATGGCTCCTGATAGCATTAATGACTAAAGATATAGTAGGTAAAGATTTTTTTCTTTAAAAAATATTAATCCAGCAATTCAGTCACAAATATTCTCCAGCCTCTCATTTAAGCAGTTTTATAAGGCAGTGTGGTTCATGTTCATGAATGTAGCTTGGGGAATGCTCATAGGAATAATCCAGCTTGCAGGTTGGTGATGGTGGCAGCCTGAAGCAGGTGGAAAGTCTTCTTGCTCACTGCAATTTCAGTTAAAAGAAGACACATAGTTATTCCCAAAACTTATCTTGGCAAAACTGAAAAAGAAGTCAAGTGAATTTCTGTCCAAACCTGTGAAGGTAAATACAGAACCAGCAAGGCATTTAACATGCCTTTTTACTCTGCTAGTCCTCCTGTTATGGCTGGTGTAGCTCAGATAAATGCACAAAGGGCTGATTCTCCAAGTTAAGGTGGTAAAACCAGTGTGATTAGCCATGATATATCTTCATAGGACTTAATGAGAAGACTGTTGCTTATCTTCTGGGTGAGTAAGACAGGACTCATTTATTGTCACAGAGTTTATATATTTCTGGAGAGCAAGGAAAGGTCATCCTTGTCAGCTGCAGAAAGTGGACAATTTCCATTCTCCTGTCCAGGACAGTGAGGATAAGTGACTGTTCATGTTAGGTCAACACTGAATGACTATGAATAGCTTTTGAAACTGCTTCTCATTCCTGCACTGGAGTTATCTCTGGTATAGTGTACACTAGTGACAAATGTTAAACAGTGTTGAGAGTTTAGGAATGGACATATATGGTTCCTTTTCAATTATCTCCTACTTCTTGAAACACTAGGATTTTACCATGTCTTGCTCCCAAATATCTGGTTATAAAGACTCTTTATAAAAAGAGTTTTCAGAGGCCACGCTTCGATTCAAGCTTGTGTAAGAGAATGAAGAACATTATCTTAATACAAGTGTTTACAGAGTGCTTTTTTAAATATAAGAAATGCTGGCTGTAAATGCCTAACATGATGTTTCCTAATATTTGTGATTTGATTCAGAACAGTATTTCTAAAAATGTTCAGCCTCTGTCCTCTTGAGGGCTGTGCTTTTGTCTCCTCCAAACCTCTTTTGCTACTAAAGCATGAGCTACAGTGGTTTATCTCTCCATGAACTTCATATATCCTGAAGTTCTAAATACTTTGAGGGTTTCTGCTTGTCTTCCCATAAAATATTCACCTTCTGGTAGAACTGAGAGATGACAACTTCTGCCCAGGAGTAAAATATTAAGACAATGAATAAATAAGATTAGAAGTCCGTGAAGGTTGAGAACAAATTGAGGCAAAGTGCTCCAGCTGTTAACCTGTCTTCCCAACTACCTTGAATTCCAGGACTGACAAGACATATTTGGATTGTTGAGGTGAGTTCAGCCCTTCATATTGAATTGATCACTCTTCCTACAGTTCTTGGAGCTCATTCTTAATCCAGAAAAACATGACTCAGTGGTTCATTAAAGTACACACTACTGCTGTCATTCTCAAGTGAGGGTGGACAGTAGACAAATCTTTGTGATTGTAGCATTTCAGATGCCGTGGTGGAAATAACCAAACATATGCAAAGCTGAGTAGAACACTACCACTTAATTTTACAGCCATTGTGTATTTTGAAGGTTATATTTTCTTCAAAGTCCTTATGGAGAATTGCTTTAGAAAAGAAGCTGTGTTCTTCCAAATAGCTAAACATACAGAATATAAGCTAACCCTACTGCAATTCTTAAGCAGACAACAAATCAGCTCCTTAGCCTTTCAGATATTAATCCCATGTATATATTAATATAATTCTTTAATCTCTGTACTATATCTACTATACCAGCCAAGGTATTTAGGAGGAGAGCCCAAATCCAGCACCCAGAAAATTGGCAAAATGCCCCATCTTTCACCTCTTTCAACAAAGTTGCAGGTTTGCTTTGGAAGCACCAAGGATTTTGGGAGATCCTTGGGTTAAAAGCACACCCTCCAAGGCTATAACCAGGTAACACACCACCAAAGAGGAGCCTGACTTTCCTAGTGGATTTTTGTTAGCTTTAACCAGACTGAAGTCCTTGATGAAATGGATTTTATTTAAATACGTGCATTGAGGCACAGCTTTTGGTGACAATTCTAGCATGCATATTTAGAAGGGCACCATATGAGGAGTAATACAACACAGTATTTCATCAAGATTTTCAGGTTTAGACTGAAGC
Source organism: Pedionomus torquatus (assembly GCA_013398155.1). Taxonomy (NCBI): domain Eukaryota; kingdom Metazoa; phylum Chordata; class Aves; order Charadriiformes; family Pedionomidae; genus Pedionomus; species Pedionomus torquatus. The sequence goes on along the minus strand of VZRU01013592.1, from coordinate 709,152 downwards.
ACAGGCACCGCACAAAGAAAATCATTAAGCTGAAAGAATGTAGCCAGTATAGTATAAGTGTCAATAGCTGTTCAGTCACATTTATGTTGAAAAATAACATCTCTTTAATATCTTATGTACAAATTGGCAGCATGCAGTCAATTAAGCTAGGGTAGGCTGCAGTGCTCTTGCAGTTCTGTGCATCTGTCATTGTACCTTCAAATGGTGTAAATTATATCTTCCATGAGAATTTTCTCATATGTAAGTCTTCAGAATCTTAAAATGCAAAAAGCTGCATTAACTGAACATTGGTCTAAGGTTTGTGATGGCACAGAGCCTTCAAACGTGCTATACCAGCCACAGCAGAGCAGTGCAGTGTTTGTGACTCTAGATGTGTCCCCTGGAGACAGACATGGCACTTCAGCTTCCCTAGTAGTATTTTCTGTCCCTCGACTAGGAGTACATCTCCTTTATATAGTTTACCTTCAATTAACTCAGTGTGGCAGAAACCAGACACTGTCCTAAGCCAGCTTTGAATAAAGGAGGTTCAGTTCTTGTTTCTTGGGTATGATTTTGTCAGACTCTTTTTTAGGGAGGGCAATCCCCACCTCCATCTGAGATGATGATCTAGAGAGCCAGTGTCAGTGCACAGAAAAAACCTGCATGAACCATCAGTCCTATTTGATTCCTAATCCAGTCTGTCTTCATAAATAAAAACAATTGATATGTATTTCCTGTTAGACAGTAAGTGTATGATTGAGCTCTCGGCTTCTTACTCATTTCCCACGTCTGATATCCACAACTAGTACAAAGACGCAGGGTTAATTTAGTTCATTGCATGGCCTTCTCAGGCCATAACATGGTGCATACCTCATCACAAATGTATATGGTAACAAATGAGTTGGCTGAAAAATTCTGCATTAATCCTTCTGCTCTTGATTAAAAAAAAAAAACCCTTATTAATAGAATCATAGAATAGTAATGCTTTCCAACAAATTTAATTTAAAGCAGAAAGAATACTGTGTTTTTCTGATAACAATAGAAGCTGATGGTTCAATATCCCTGTATCTTTAAAAATGTTCAAAAAACTATTTTCAGACAAATATATTTTGTATTGGTACATTCACCTGCAATAATATATCCTATAGCCTTCATGTGCTTGTTGCATGTGGCAGATGGCATACATCATGGTGGTCCAGCCTGCCCTCTGAGCTGAGGCATAGTGGGTTTTGATGCCTTTTCAGGCAGAGGGTCATCAGTGTTGCTCAGACGGCTGGTTACTTCTTGCAGTCTCTGCCATGCAGGCTGATTGTTAGTGCAGCCCTCCTTGCTGTTGCCTAAGAGGGAGCAAAGTGAGCAGAGCTCCCCTGTGTTGCCTCCCTGCCACAGCACCCATGCCTGGGTCCCAGAAGCTGAGCAGCTACTTACAGATCATACATCTTGGCCTGAGGGTCCCAGCCCAGCTACTGAGGTGTGAGCTGCCCTGTGCATATGGTGACACAACATTGCATCTGGAGGAGGTGTTGAGTAGAGACTACTGTCAAAGGAGATTGGTGGTGTTTCATTTGCTCTTTTCTCTAAACAGAGCAACAGAGAAGCAGCCGACAAATTTCCAGACTTGGAATTGATCTCTTAGATGTTACATTGCAATGCCTTCTTTTTAATGAATAAGAACATTGTTGAACTTGTCACTTAATTTTGTCACTATTCTTTAGGGCATTCTGGGCTCAGAATGGTAAAAGTGACTAAACATGATAGAAACTACAATTATTACCCAACTGTGAGACTCTTCAAGGAGTGACATGAAAATGAGTTTAGCCATTGGATTTCTAGGTGCATCTGCTTCTCAGTGTGAGTTTGCATTTCACTAACATATTTATGATCTAATATCTGAAATTAAACAAGATAATCAAATTTTCCTTTAAAAAGCTGAGGCCAATTTTCTTGCAGGGATAATAGATTAAATGAAGTTAAATGCTAAAAAGTTTTGCACATGAATAAGCATAGTATGCAAACACTATCAAATTGCTGGCTGCCTGGGCAAAGTTACTCTTTCACAGCTCAGTTCAAAAAACTGTAGAGGAAAAATGTGATTTGCAAATAAAACTCCAAACTGATTTCAACTTGCAGAAGCTTCTCATTTGGTCAATTAGCTCCTGCATTTTTGGCTTTGTGTCTTTAAACAAAGCTTTAATTACTGAAGATAAATGTTTCTAAGCAGCTTTATTTCTCTCATCAGAACCTAGTTATTAGCTTGCACTAAACAAAGAACATCCCTCTTGCCAGCCGTTTGTCCTTGTGTGATCAAGGTTTTTCACAGAATGGAGTCATCGGGTGGCTGTGCTTCTTGGGCAGTGTAATTCATTAGCGCACAGCTCAAGAAATACTCCTGCCCAGAAATAAAGTCAGCAGGCAACTGCTCCCTAGAAAAAAAGTCTGGTGGCAGCTCAGTCCCTGTGGATGATGCCATGCAGCTTGACCAGAGGGTTGGGTTAACAGAAGAGGTACAGCTACAAGTTAGAAGAGGCAGTAATGTCAGTCTTGCAGCTGACTCCCCCTCTTCATGAGGATCAAGAAGGGTGATAGGAAGTGGATAAGTAAGCAGGATGCTTTTCTTTTCATTTATTGGATAGTATAAACCACTGGTTAGTTAATTTGGCAGTTAAAGGCTAGCCTCATATTGGTTGACATTAAGAAAATGTAAATAGATGTTGGTTTTCTCCCCTTTATGTCAAAACCTGTTGGTTGGTCTAAATAAACTTTCTTATTAATAGTCTTTACTGGATAGTCTGTTGAAAACAGGCCATGAAGTTTGTCATGCTGACATAAAACAATCAAGGGAATGCTGTAACTCAATAGCTAGTTGAGACTGTCTTTTGGGATTTAAAAAAAAAAAAAGGTTTTTTTTTGTTCTTTGACACTTCACTGAAATCGTGCCTTGGTTTTCTTCAAGGTAGCTTGCAACCCATTTTCAAGGTGGACATTGTCTAAGCTAACAACAAAGACCGCTCTAGCAAGAGGTTATCTTCTAGGCAGACTTTGTTCTTTTACTGAGGCCATAAGAGAGATGCTGAAAATTCGTACTCAAAAGCAGTACTTCTTTAAAGGTTTTCTAAAGTTATTTCTCCACACTATTACTACCATCTTCTACTAGCATGAGACAACATCTTGTCTACTGGTGTTTAAACTGATTCACTTGAACAAGTGCCCTCTTCTTTGTGAGCCCTCTTTCTATGATTTAAACTTGATATATGTCATGGTAAACTTTTAAGTCAATTAAGTGCATATGGTGGAAAGTAACCAAATTGATTTACTGCTTGTCAGCTGAGCCTTTTGTGAGGGAGGTGTCTTACTGTTAAACAGTGTGGGAGGCTAAGCCTGTTTGCCTTTGGACTGTGAGGCTTACATAGATTTAATGCACTTGGTTTCAAACCAGGTTTGAAGTGAACTTCTGCAGTTTCTGTGTACAGACAAGGTCTTTGTGACTGTGGTGAGGTGCGCTGGCACTGAACGCTGGGATGAGGGTTCTCTGTTGGTCTTCACTGTCTATGCAAATCTTGTCTCTTCTTAAAGCTGCTCGTTTCTGTTCTTAATGTGGCTCTGTGGAAAGCTGGGTGGCACAGGTGATGATAGATGGGGAAGTTCAGACACTGACCTCCTCCAATTCCTTCATGTAGTATGAAGTGAGGTCCCGATTGGGGGAAGGCTGGTATTAGATGGGTGGATCAGATGTTATACACATCCACCAGCTGCTAATGACATGTCAAGAAACAGAGAGCTCGAGTACTCACTGCAAGCCACTGTGGAGTCAGCAAATGGCTATAGCTATTCGTACTCTTGGCAGCTGGATTTCTGCAACAGCTTGGACTATTAGTTGTAGCAGTTTCAAAGGAATATTATGCAAAGATGAGCAGAGAGAAAGACTAGAAAGAAATATCTGAACAACCTTGCTTTTAATGTGAGAAAGCCACTGAACATATATAGTTACTTGTTCATGAGACATGCAGCGTCTTACCACAAGAGGGGTTCCTATGTGTAACAGCTTTATTCTCAGAAATATGTCCTTTTGGGTTGGGGCCAGGGAAGATGCTTTTGCTAAGCAAAATTTCAACAGCAGACAGTGGTCACAGCAGCAAGCTGGTTTCATTTATAAAATTTCCATCCCTCTACTGATAAGGAGAAAATCAGATAATCTGTATCAATCTTGAGTATTTTTGAAAGGCATTGTTATGATACAGTGGTGAGAAAGACACCAGGATGAAGTTGGCCCCAGAGCAGAATGTTTCCTAAATAAGAAGAATTAAAAGGTTTCCATATGTATTTTTGAGCAGAGAAAAGGAAGAAGGGGGGTATAAATGGCTTTAGTGAAATGGACCTCTTCGTGAAAAAAGAAACAACCTCATAAATTATTTTGTGGACTTAATGTGAATTCAAAACCTTTTCAGCACAACCCAGCAATCAGATTTTCCCCAAAATTGGAAAGTCAACAACCACAAAAGACTGTCACCACTTCCCTCACTGAATGCATGCCATCTTGTGCGAGGATCAGAGCACAGTTTAGACTGGAAAGCTGTTCTGATCGTCTGAATACAGGTGATTTTTTTGTCCTTATGCCCCCTCATGAGATGGTTATACTGTTGTATTCATATCCCACATCATGGCATCCTCAAGATGGATGTTCCTCAACATCTAGTCTGCTTTCTTCCTTTTTCCCAAGCAGAAAATGCTTATGACTGCATTGAAAGGGAAAACCATGTATATTTCCACAGTAATAGCACAACTTCGGTTTCTTCAGAATAGATTTCTTTTACCAGCCTGCAACTGCTAAGCTGAACAGTCTTCACAGTTCATCTTTAGCCTATATAAAATGATGAGCTTTTTTTGGGTGCTCTTGCTCAGAACATTCCGGAGATTCTCCAGCGGCTACTACTTCAGTGTCTTAATAAGGCAGCACCATAGCTGGGAAAGACAAGGAGATGGCTTTTCTAAACACTGGCTACACATGGATTCCTTTTATGGTCCAGCTTGCACAGTGGGGTATTCCTCTGAAGGTCAGTGACACGGATAACAAAGTGCTTCCCACTGCAGCTTACTTTTTGAGCACAGGCTCATTGCGTGTCTGGTGCCACATGTTCAGCCTGCTCTGAGAAAGAGGAGAAAGAAATAGTTGGGTAGGGAAATTTAGAAAAAGGGAGGGGGAAAGCAGAGCATGGAGTGCTGTGTATTTTGTGTTGATGCTATTGCTGTGCTCACTGTGGTGGCAGGATGCAGTTGTGAATACCTTGTAGAGAATGTATGTGCATGTGCTGAACTGATATTTCATAAACAATGCCACTAAGAAACTCCACAGTAAGGTTTCAGGGTTCAGGTCATCCCACAGCAATACCAAGGGCAAATTTTCATGTCACGCCCATTAATTTGGCTTTTCATTCTCCCAACAAAGTGGGATAGAGTGCTAATGACCTTTTCAAACCAGTGAGTTATGATGGCTGGAGGGGTTGTCTGTGCTGGAATGCCACAAGATGAATTTGTTTAAGAAAAAGGTTTAATTCCTCCTTCCCCCCTTCTCTCTTGTATAAGCTAGTGAGTCTTTTCTCTCATTAGCATGTAATTTTCTTATACTGGAGGGTTGCATAGTTTCCTTCAGGGTTATTGTCCTGTTTCTCAAAATAAATAAATAAATGAATAAATAAATCAATCACAGAATGGATGAGTCATTTCAATATTCTAAAGAGAAGGCGTATATTGGTGAATAATTTAATATAAGACACCCCCCACACACACTAAGTGATGAAAATGTCATCATGTTTTGTCAGGCTTGAATGTAGGTACAGGATATACATAAACTGAATGAAAAATATCTTCAAGAAAAACCAGAAATCTTTAGGCATAATCAATGGGTCTGTAATCTAATTTCTCATTTACTGATTATTGTCAGATGGACAAATACAGTGCCCAATAAACCATGAAGACAATGAAAGACTTTAACTGTGTCACCAGCTCTGACACTGTCTGAGAAAAGAGAAGTGCTTGAAGGTGTTGTTTTGGTGACTCACATCTTAGAAGACTAACTTTCTTCATCTGTTTCCCTGTTGCTTTGCTGGCTCCATCCTGATTTCACCTATCGTGCTCACATCATACTTACAATGAGATCCCGATGTTCCGACTTTGATATCATTATGGGTCTTGTGTGCTTGTGGTTATATTGGCTTTGGAAGGAATGTGACTTCTCAGCCTGTTGGCTGCATGGTTTTGCTGGATATAATATCTTGCTTCAAGGAGGTAAATGCATAAATACACAGAAGTGGACCAAAGATCACAAAGCATGCAGTTTGGTTGATGAAAGCTTTTAAGCTTTTGTCAGTGCTTACTGATAACAGAAGAATTCTGAAATAGACAAAATTATTAATGAATATGTTTTAAAGCAGGAGAGATCTAGGACAAAAGAGCTAGCTTCCAGTTAAACTAAGAGGACCATTTATCGGGTTGTGTTGTACTTTCATAACTGTTCTGTGTTATGTTGCATTCAAAGTTTTAAGGCTTGCTTTGAGTTATTTCAGTCTGAATCCTGTTTTCAGTGGTTGTGCACGTTTTGCAGTTACTCTGGATTTAAAGGATTGGTATAACTGAGAGCAGAGATCATCTGTGCTGTCCTCATTATACTGCTGGAAGAAAATATTGGTAAGATGTCTTGGTGACTAGGAATGACTTCTCCGTCACCAACCCGTCTTTCTTTATTTATTGGTTGTTCTTCCCTCCACTTGGGTTGTACCCTGTCATCAGATTTTAAGCCAAATTCTTTATGGAAGTCAATAGGGAGTCCTGCGCAAAGGGAAATGACATAATGTTGCCCTTTAGTCCTACCTACAGAGAAGCAGACTTGGGAAACACGCACATTTTCCTAATTACTAAGCACTGAATTTACAGCATATGTTCATTTTCTATCGACATCCGGCAGCTACCCAACATATTGTAAATTGGGCCATTTGTATTCAAGACAATTGTTTTTAATAAAAATATTCTGAATGTTGTCTTTATTTGGATTACATATGGTAAATGTTGAGGTCTTCACTGCTCTCAGTTAAAGAATGTGCCATTTTTATGAGCAACATTGCTCTTAGCTAAAATGTCTCCTTGTCCCACTGGAATGCATGATTTTGTAGACTGCCACCTTTTATTCAAGCAGGAACTGCATTTTGCTAGAGATACATGTCTTTGTAGTTTGCAAATCATGTTTAATGTGAAAGATGCCTCTGTAAATGTAGGCTATTATCATCTGAACTGTCAGCTCTCACAGGGAATGGGTTGCTGGTTCATGGCCTGTTTCTATAGTGCCTTCAAGTTGTCCTTCTGCAAGGCATGATAAACAGAGTTGCAGAAGGGGATTAAATTGAAGACTTTTAAATTAAGATATTCTGTGAGTCAGAATTCAGACTCTATACAGCAAGGACTTAAGTGTAAGGGCATAAACATAAAGAAATTTGGATAGAGGAGACTGCTTGAAAGTTAGCTGAAAGTGATTTAATTTTTTTGGAGTAGTAATGCTATTTAAACTACTTTTGTTCCTTCCTTTAGCACCATAGCACCTCTATCATTATACAAACTGCTTTGTACATGCCCATAACCAGAGCACTCATGATCCTGTTGATTATTTAGTAAATATATTTGCATATCATATTTGTAACGTGGTAGTGCTGTTCCTTTAACTTTGCTAATAAGGAGTGAAGAGGGACTCAGTGGCAAAGCCAAAAATCTATCAGAGGGGATGTATGAATCCTTGTTGCTTCCCTACTTGTTTATTAGATCTTATATGACATATTATATCTTATATGACATAGAAATCATCCAGGCCCACAGTTTTTAGCATCATTGTTTTGATACAGGCCATTTTTAGAAGGAGAAGCCATGAAAAGCAGCTTTCACGATAGGGTCCAAGAATTCTCCTCCATAAGGTTTAAGGCCTTTAGATTGGAGGTTGACCCAGTTCTGCTGATATAATGAGAACTCCATGTATATTTCATTGCATGGAAATTTGGATGCAGAGCCCTTGTTTATCTCTGCCACTCACTTACTGTTGACTCTTGGATGTTGATATGGAGATATTGCAGTATGTTTGCTGATGATTTCCCCGGGCAAGGAAGGATGTTTAGTTTCACAGCCCGATAATGCTGGACTTGATAGCTGTTGAGTGACTGGTACTGAGATGGCATGAGCTGATTTCCATAACTTATAAGGGTTTTGCAGAGCAGCTCTGTTCTTAATTCAATAAGCACTTCCAGAAGCTAGAGTGGAGTAACAGCACCTCCTGGTAGCCCTTTTCCATGGGATTTTGTGGGATATCACATGGTATAGCTTTATAGCTTTTGTTTAAAGGTAAACCAAGGAGTATTTCAAATGGCTGTGCAAGCTGTAGAGTCATGTCTTGACTGGTCAGTGGATAGAGCACACAGTGTCTGTGTGAGAGAAGGACGTGGAAGACATCTGGAGACTTGTTCTGGCCAAAACTAACAAACATGATGTTGATTTTTTGGGAAAGCAATCAGAAAATAGGGCAGGAGTGATACCAGACTCTTTGATTGAAGGTACTTTTGTGCCATTTTTGAACCGGATTCGCCATCTGGGATAGCAGCTATGGCCGTATCAGATTATTATTTTTTCCCTGGTTTTGCCTTCCTCTCTTTTTTTTCTCTTTTTTTTTTTTTTTTCCTTAAACCAGAACCACGTCCCTGTTTCTTGTAAATGTGTCTTTGTCATCACGGGTTTAGGCTGTCATAACACATTTTACCTCAAGCTCCATCTTTAATCACTTAGCGGCAGACCTGGGAATAGAAGCCATGGCTCAGTCACAGGCCGCATAGTCTCTCTAAGGCAGAGAACAGCTGTGAGCTTTCTTACAGAGCAAGCCTGCTCTGCAGTTTGCTTCCAAGCTGTATTTTGAGCATCTCATAAAGTAGGGTAAGGGCAACTTCACCTATTAATAAAAAGGAGGGATGGGTCTCAAAAGACACAGAAGTGCCTGCAACTTTGTTTAGACAGAGAAAGGGAACCTGGCAGTTGAGCCTGTACGTTTAGTGAGAATTGTGAACAAATAATAAATTAAGACCTTTACAGGGAAAAAAAAAAGTTGCTTATGTAACTCAACTCCATTTGCTAGACTTCCTCCTCCCTAGCCCCACTCCCCATTATTTATCAATTAAATACGCTAGCAGTAGTGAGCTGGTGACCACGTAATTTGGGAGGGGGTGGGATAATAGTTATTATCCTGTTCCAAAAGCCATAATACTGGATACCAGAAAGAATGAGAGTCAGATGTAGATGATGCTGTTGAGTTGCCATTGGTGGAACAGAATGTACTGTACTATCCAGCTCTGGTTGTTGCCATGTCTAAAACCATATAGTATGACTGAAATGTGGATGTCAGTCTGTAGCACTTGTGTGGTTTATAGACTCCTCATTACATTGCTAAACTGTGCAATAGCTTAAGCTACCATTAAAATTCCATGTCTCAAAATGGCTTATTTTGCTGTGCTAACTGACCTTCCACAGAAAAGAGAGTCTTATCATTCAGACAGTCAAAGGCTCTTGTTTGTTTTGCCTTCTGTCAGGAAAATTCTTATTGATTTCATCCTTACAAAAACTGGATTAAATGCTGGTACGCTCATTTTTCATGAAAACTTGTATTTGTAGAAGCTTTTAGTGATGGGGAGCTAGAAAAGAGTGCTGAAATTGAGGAAAGTTTATCCCAAACCATTTTTTACAAATAAAATTGGAGACAAACAGCAGGAGGGGAAAGTTCTACGTTTCCTGGGAAGCAACAATGAGCAGTTCTGATTTTCTACAGATGAGGAATATGTTCTGAAGTGATAAATTGTTCCATTAAGATATAAGGGTAAAGGTCTTGCATCCTAGTACTGAGCTGCGAACCGTGTGTCCTGAGAGGGCTGAGGAGCAGGGCAAAATGCTCTCTGGTTCTGGTGGAGGGCAGAGGGGGTGATATCATTCTGAAACGTGCTGCTGCAACATCAATTGCTTTGGTGCTTGGCTCCTCCCCTTTGCGTTAGCTAAATCATGCTTAGTTAATTATGCTATTAGCCGTATTTCTGCAAATTTTGCTGTTAGCTGCACTTACTTCAAATGAGTGGTATTTCAGTACTATCTGGAGTAACAAATTAAAAACCAGCAGCAAAGATTTAAACAGAATGTGAACTCAGAACTAGTGTTAAGCTGTTATTCTTTTCTTGAAATGCAACTCACACCAAAGCATTACTTTAAAAAGTTTCTTCTTAACTTAATACAAATCTTAACTTGAATAAAGGAGCCAGACCAAGACTGAGCTGAAAATCTATATCAGTTAAACTTTTTACAATCAAAACTGTATTGCAGAGTAATTCCCTTACGCATACTCAGTGAAGAGCCTCTGCTCTGAAATTCTTGCAGTCTTAATTAACACAGGGTGCGCATGGCTGATTGACAGAAAAACAGCAGAACATACAGTCAGGCAATTACAGATAACACAAACTGCGGTCACAACTCAGCTAATTAACTATGTAGTTATTAGCAGATGTGACCCAGGCACACTGACTGCATTGAAAGACAAGCTTTATAGGGATATTTGAAAAGGGACAAAGGAGGCTCTCTCTCACCTACCTTTGTACCCCCAGATGCAGCTGCTTAACTGAGACCAGGAGATAAAAAGCAAGGATGTGGTTCCTGGGAGGAATTAACGTGGGCTGTTGCTCATCATGTTAGAACCATCTAATGGGACACAGGCACTTTATCACGTGCAGGTGATGGAGATACAGACACCTTTCCCCATTTACATCATGAGAGTACCATGACCCAAAACGATACCAGTGGTACCTGCAATCTGGTATTGTGGGGGTATCTCAGCAATGTTTCTGATAGATTTCAAAAGGGTTTTCACAAAAAAAATGGTTGTGTTTTTTCTTTTTTT